>PVLD010020960.1:0-32600 GCA_004027595.1 Dinomys branickii | reverse complement strand
TTTTGTGGTACTGGGGATCGAACTCAGGACCCTGCACTTGCTAGGCAAGTGCTTATTCCACTGAGCTATATCCCCAGCCCCCCATTTCATTAATTCTTAAGAGAACATAACATCAGAAGTGATCATGGGCTCTGTAAACTTTTTGAAATGAATTACTTGAACTTTAAACTCTTATATTGAACAACAGCCTGAAGGCATACAGTTCGAGATGATACTTAAGTATTCTTGTTTGACAGATTGAAATTTTCAGAGTCCTGTAGTCAATTAATGGTAGAACTGGGTCTAGAAACAAATACACTGCTCTGCCAGGGAAGTGTACTTTTAGATTATGCTAATTTTCCTTCAGAGTATACCATATCAACTATAATTGCAGATCGGGAGGGCATGGGCATGTACACCTGTAGTCCCAGTGCTCGAGAGGCTGAGGCAGGAAGATGGTCGTAAGTTTGAGGCCAGCCTGAACTACATAGGGAGACCTTGCCTCAAAAGACTCAATAAATTAAAATAAATAAAATTGTTTTCAGTGTATTACCATTTTTTGATATGCAGTTACTCTGAAATGAACCATAGTTATAACTCTTAATAGTAGATCTTGTCCTCTGAGTATAAGAATGTTCTCTCCTTTTAGCTTTGTTAAACTATTTAAATAGGGTATCTTTAATCTTTTATTCATCAGTAACTAGAAACAAATTTTTTTTAAAGGAAAGGAAAATATATTTCATTTTCTTTTTCTCTTAGGTAACCAATTTCTGCTGTTTAGTGGGGGACCTTAAAACTGGAACAGTGCCTAACTTTGGTTCCTGGCCACAGAAATTCTTTAAGAATATAAGCTGGGTGTGACTCAAACTGCCTAAGAAGGGATCTATCCTTTCAGGCCTTTCCTTGTGAACAGTCTTGAGTTCTGATAGCCTGCCCTCCTTCTTCTCATATCTCTCCTCTGTTTCTGAATGCTAGGGTTATTTTTCTTGCTGTGAAAAGTCACAGGTTTTACTGTACACTAAAGAGCAGAATTCTTTTCATCCTTCCAGGTATATGTTGTCTGTTTCATACAGACTTGCTCTTCATTTCCCCCTTTGTGGACAGAAGCAGATCCACAGTCCAAGTTGTATCTACACAGCAAGCTACTAACCCCACTTCTGCTTCACTGTCACTACTAATAGTAACCATAATAATGATAACAACAGCTACTAACATCTAAGGAGGGCTTCCTGTATTCTGTACTTTGTGCCTTACCTCATTTAATGCAACATTCTTATGCTATACATAATGTTGTATTTAAGCCATTGTGTTAGGAAGTAGTGAAGTCAATACTATATCCAGGCAGCTTAACTGACCTCAGCTATTAAACATTGTTTACTATAAATGGGTCAAGTTTAGAGGAAAAAACATACGTTGTAAGGGTGACTATAGACTGTTACAGGCTTTTTTTAGAAACTAGATAATGTGATGATTCTATTAGTAATTAGAAGAATCCTAGAGCTATCTGGGAAGTATATTGGACATTGACTGGATGCTATATTTTCTAAAGGACTGTCTGTCTAAAAGAAAATGTAAATTTCACTAGACCTGCCCTTTCAGCTAGGCAAGGTGGTATATGCCTGAAATCGTAGCACTAAGGAAGCTGAGGCAAGAGGATTGCCATAAATTCAAGGCTAACCTCAATTAGTGATGAGCCCCTGTCTCCAAAACAAAACAGCCTGCCCTATGGACTTCTAAACAAAGACTACCAGTGATTTTCTTTTCTTTTTTCTTTTTTTTTTGGTACCAGAAATTGAACTCAGGACCTTGTGCCACTGAGCTATCTCCCCAGCCCTACCAGTGGTTTTGAGGATAATTTTTCCTGTTTGGTGTTTTTGTTTTCCTTTAGAATCCTATGTACAAGTAAACTTGAGATTTTATTTTGTACATTCATTCAAAATGGAGTTTTACAACTATAATCTGAGATTTCGGCTTTGCCTGCTATAAGGCCTGAAGTTCATCGAGTAGCCCTTTCCTGGCAAATCTGTTAGGATCTTAGGATATGTATTTGTTTTCCAAGTTTTCCCCTGGCTTAACAGAGACAAAAGGAAATAAGGTGTTTGTACTTAAAAAGGAGAAAAATATAGTGCCCTAAGAATATTTATAAGGGGTCTCAAATTTATCTTTTGGAAAACATTTCAAATATATTTAGCATGCATTTTATAGTACTGAATGGAATATCTCTCATGATTTCCAACTATCATTCTTTGTTTGAAAGTCCATTGCACAGATATGCTTTGTCTTCTTCAGTATAGTTGATCTGTTTGCCTTCCACATCCATACCAGTTTTCTAAATGAAAATAATCATTATTCAGAATGTTTACCATCACCTTTTATCTTAAACCACATGTACAATTTCTGTTAAGAAATTAAGAGCTTTCAGCAATTAGGAATACAGTAGTTACCAGGTTATCAGGCTGAGAATGTAGCTCAGTCATAGAACATTTGCCTACCATGTGAAAGGCCCTAGTATTGATCTCCAACACCAACACCATAACAATAAAAAAAATTAAAATTTACTGGGTTATCACTTTACAAATATTTATTGAATAAATCTCATTGTTTGGTACTATAAAAATTACACACATAATAAATAAAGCAAACTAATGACTTACTAAACATAAGTATATACTAGAATTTACACCTAGATGCTTTATCTCTTAATTCTTATAGTAAAGATGTTGAATAAAATAAATTAAACACTGAATTTTTATTTTGAAATTTCAGTCACTACGTCAGCATCAGTAGTTATCTCTAATCATGCCTCTCTTGATACCTTCTGAAACCAAAGTATTCAGTGAAATAAATACATCTTTAACATCATTTGTTTGCAAACTTAAGTGTTTCAAAACTGAAAAAAAGATGAGCAGGAATAATTTCAGTTTTTATGTATAAAATAACCAGATTAAAGAGAGAAAAGTTGCACAGCTACAGCTAGTACACAATGAAGTTGGGATTTACATAAGTTAAGTTTGCAAGTAATGGCATCAGTGTCTAACTCACATAGGGAAAAGGAAATGTTTATTTCAGGCACAGTGCGTTGTGACATGAGCCATGAGGGAAGGGATACAGCTGATCCTCAAAGATAGCTCTTTCCAGGGAAACTGAGACTGCTCATGTTTTTCAAACATCTGCTTTCCTTGTTGTTTTTCTTCATGCTCTCCTACTGCACACCAGTGGTAATGCCAACAGTATCTAAGCTTCAGAGTTGATCCCAGTGATTCTGGGCTAATGGGGTCAGATTCCCACTCTTGAATTAATATCTTAAGGAAAGAGGTGACAGTCACATAGGAGACATGGCCACTCTTGTATATTAGGGTTATTCCCAAAAAAGAATGGCTCATTCTTGACAGGGCAGTACCATTCCAGTTAGAGTAAAGCACTACTAAAATTCCATTCTCTGTTACTCCCAATCTCATGTTATTGCCACTACACACAACTGTATAATGTGTCATTGAGGAGGTTTATACTATATTAATAATGAGGAAATAGGACCTATAAAATATACACAGGGAAGCATATGATACTAGTAAGAGAGAGAAGATGGATTCTGAAGTGGTATCATTTTAGTTTGGGGCAGTTATAATAACTTTCATGAAAAGACACTTGATAGAGCCTTTCAAAGACATTTTCAAAAGGAAATACTTTCCAAGTGGAGCAGCTGGAATAAGCATATGTGAGAATATATGAAGTGCTTTTACTGACAGTGAGGTGACCAACATAAAAGAATATCCAAGATTTAAATACTATTCTTTCTCACTTCATAACACGTTACAGTTGCTATTAATACTAAAAGAAATGACATATTGAATAAGCGCTAAATAAAATGATCAGGAAGGCTAGAAACAGATAAGGTTAGCAACTATTGTATAAATATGTGTGTAATATGAAAGAATACTGAGAAAGCTGAGAGCAAAAATATTTGAAACTAGTTAGGACCTAAGAGGGTAGTGGAATGTTTAATGTCACTACTTTGGTCACTACAAGAAGATCATCAATTTTATAGCAGTATGATCGCTTTTCAAGTTGATTAATGTGATGGGAAGAAATCTAAATTAAAATATCCAGGCATGGAAAACAGGAAGAAGTTGGAACTATAGATTTGGAAAGAAGGTGTTTAACCTGGTGAGTGCTCTGAAGGAGTGGAGGAGGGGGCTGTAGCTGCTGAGACTTAAGGAACACCTACATAATGAGTGGGGAATTCTGGTTTTACTTCATATATGTTACTTCCCATCATCATATGTTTCACATTTTCTGTATTGTCTCAAATAGACTATGGACATTCATCGTGTAATCAAGATGTCTATATTTTTTGGGGGGAGGCAGGAAGTAGGAATTAAGATTTATTGATGTGTTGAGTAAGCAGAGGGCAGCACAGTGGATGTCCTCACAAGTGCAGGGCCTGCCACTTGTTTGGGGGACCATGACTGGGGATGTATTAGACTCCACAGACATCTAGGATGAGTCCCTACTCAGCCACTATGTTATCAGATTCATTGGCATTAAACTTGTAAAGCCCCACTTTGAGATGTGATCTTTGGTGACTAGAGTATCAGTCACATGCTCTTTGTCCTGCAGCTTGATGCAGATGAACATGATACCTTAGCCAGTGTGGTTCCTGCTAGCTGGAGCCTAGCAGTTTCTAAAAGCACCATACATACCTGTTTGGAGCCCTAGATTGGGAACAACTCAGGTTCAAAGACCTGAAGATCCACTGAAGTGCCCTGTTTCCAGTGGGCTCTTAGGGTAACCCAAACAGTCAACATACTAAGTACACAAACACTGGTGCTGCTGTTTGCAGCCATGCCATACCAGCCTCCTTTAAAGTAAGGAGTCAAGTAAGCTTAAAGAGCTACAGATGTCGACAGATTGAAAACCCGTTGTATTGCTGGTCTCAAAGTACATACTCAGTAAATCCCCTTTAAAAATTTTTCATCAATTATTTTATTACTTTCAGATTATGATGCTTGCCTAACCTGTATGACAAGTTTTAAAGAATTCTAATTTGTTAAAATGATACCTTTAATCTTAGTGTATCAATTATATCTTATGATTTGCCTTTGTCTCAAAACCTCACTGTTCCCTAGCCTTGTTTATCCAATAACCTTAGCTATATCTTAGAAAAAAATCTACTGGCAAAATACTTAAATAGTGTATAACTCTTTCATGACTTTATAAGATCTGAGAAAGAGTAAAGTGAATATTGCTGCTCAGGATATCCAAAGGAAAGGTAGGCTCAGAAAACATTCTGGTGTGTCCTAGTCCCCTCGCTCATTGAATCTGGCACTGTGCCACCTAGAACTCTTCCCCAAAATCAAAATGACCGTGAATGGGAAATGCTTGGAATCAATTCCAGAAATAGCTGTAACCATGACAGTACAACTGAAGACACTCCCTGAAAGGGACTTTGAGAGCTGCTTCAGGAAGCGGCAGGAACTGTGGAGTAGGTGTGCTGAAAGCCAGAGGGAGTCTTCTCGGGGAGTGAGGGCAGTATGCCTTTTATTGTAATTAAATTTGTAAAAATTAAGACTTCATATTTTTCAGTCATACAAAAGCAAATGATCTAAAACAATTTCACAAGCAGTACATGATACAATTACACTTTTAACCTGTATTACTTTTGATATATTAATTGAAATAGCCTAAAATATTGGTTTCTACATTTGCAAGTATGATACGAAAGGCCAAAAGGATATCATCAGTATTGGTACACTGGGACTAAAGCGTGTTTTTATCCAATAATAGAACTGTTGTAAGTGTGCTGGCATATAATTATAATTTATTACTTATTGCAAAATTGTACATTTTGTCTTTTTTCCCCCAACTTCTCTTAGTGTTACCTCAGTAGCAGAACTATGTTGGGGCTTCACATAATACATATTTACTTCCACTTTGTGAATATCCTAGCCAGGGCACTATAAAATCAGGAAAAGATAGCTAATGTCTGTATTTTAATAAATTGTAGTTTTGATATTTCTCTTTTTTTTCATTTACAGGGAGTTGATTTTCATATGGAGTAAACTACAGCTTAAATCTAATCCTTCAAAACAAGTTTTTGTAGATCAATGCTACCAGCTTTTAAGAACAGCAACTAATGTGAGAGTCATATTTCCTTTCATGAAAATCATTAAAGACGAGGTAAATAGGATATATTTATCCCTTAAATTTTAAATTAAATTGAAATGACAGTTCACTGAAACATCAATCTCTTATAAAATTTTATTATAAAATTGAAAGGAGGATTTTAAGGCCACGTTCACCATGTATTACCTCCTCCTCTCCCCTAATTTCCAACATAATCCCAAAAATATACATAAAGAAAATAACTGAAGTAAAGAATAAAGCCAATTTATTGTTATGTAAAATTTAATATGCGAACTATTATTTCCATAAGAAGCTATTATCCATTTTTATGGTTAAATAAGTTTGTCATTTTTAACATGCTAAGTCCCACTTGTAGACTCTTAATTTACAAATGAACTTTATATATAATATGTATTTATTGTAACAGAAACTTAGCTCATACTGCTAACTGGTGATTGTGTCAAAAAGAAAAATGAGTTCTGAGATTTTTTAAAACTTAAGGACAGTTTTTAAGGGGCTTATCTGAAATAATTACAAAGATTCTTTACCTGTTTTTTAAAATATTCCTCAACCAAATTTTTCTGGGAAATGTTCTATTTACTTTCTCATTACTGGAACAAAATACCTGACACCCACAATTTAAAAGAGGAAAGGTTTATTTTTGGCTCACAGTTTATAGAGGTTTCAGTTCCTAGCTGGCTCCAAGTCAGGGCGGGATGCCAGAGGAAAAACAGATAGACATGTCTTCAAACAGCAGAGGGAATAAGGTAGGAGGGAGGGAGATAGATACCTCTAGGCCATGCCTCTAGTGACCCATCTCTTCCAACCAGGCTTTACTGCCCAAGTCACATTCGGTGATAAGCTCATCCACTGATGAGTATTACACCCCCGTGATCCAAGCACCTCCACAAATCCCCACCTGTGAGCACATGAGATTTTGGGGGGTATATAAACAATAAAAGTTCAGCCCTGGTCCCTCAAAAGACATCCCCATGCAAAATGCATTTCATTCCTTTCTAAGAGTTGTGAAAGTTACAGCAGTTTTCAGCACTGCTAAAAAGTTACAAGTCCAAAGTCTCCTCTGAGATTAAGTAAGCTTTTTGCTATGAACCCCTGTACAAATGAAAGTTAAACACTTCCAACATACAATGACATAGGATAAGCATTCCTACTCCAAAAAGGAGAAATGAGATAGAAAGGAGTAGGACTAAAGTAAGAGCTTACCAGAAGAAACATTAATGCTAGTTACATGTCTAGCATCCAGGTCAATCTGTGGTGAGATGCAAATGCCAGAGGGCTTCGGTTTCCTCACCCCTGTGGTCTCTCTTGGGCCAGCTCTGTTCATGCTTCACAGCTTTTCTCAGGTATTACATGTTCCTGGCTTTTCAATCGTCCTAGGTCCCCACTGCATGGACTCCACCCTCACAGCTTCATGCACTGCCCTGCCAGGGGTACACTGTCTAGGCTCCCAGACCTCCTTCTGAAATTTCGGTGAAAGCCTTCCTGACCCTACAGCTCTTACATTCTGCATGCATCTAGCATCATGTGGATGAAGCTAAAGTGTGCCACCAGGTGGAGCAGTAGTTGCACCCTTTTACATCTTGCTGTTGGCTGCAGAGACCTCAGTGTGCCTGGATGGCTGAGCAAGTTAAACTGCTTTTGGGGGAATTAATTCCCATTCACTAGGTTGTTGCCTTTCTGGAACATTGTGCGCTAGGGTTCTTTTCTCAAAGTAAAGCCTCACCTTTTCAGTTCTGACCAATCTTTTCTGTTGTTCTATTGCAAAGTACTTGTCTTTTTAATGCTAATCTTTTCAACAACCAAGATCTCTGCTCCTTGTTTAAAGGCGACAACTTTACCAAAGTTTCCTTTCTGACCAGACTCAAAGCTTCTTACATCATTTTGCTGGGATCTTCAGTGGTCTAGATTCTTAAGGTAGAACTGGCCAGAAGCCCTACACTGTAGCCATACCAATACCTCAACGTTAGACTGCCTTAAAATTTCTTCTGTCAGATTAATCTGCAGCCCTTAATTTGTTTCTTTCAATGTTGCAGGGCAAAAACAAAATTAGATTGTCCCCTATGATATAGTCATTTACCAAATTGTCCCCATGATCCAATCACCTCCAGAAAGCCCCACCTGTGAGTGAATGAGGTGTTAGGTGGATGTATAGTTATAAACCGTAATGAGGCTATTGCAAATGAGTGTAATGTTACATATAAATCTATGTATACTTGAAAGTACATCTTACAGGTTCTTCAACTTTTTATCTCTAATATTAACGTGAATTGAATGCAAAGATAAGAAAAATAAAGTCATCCTATTTTTTGTACTTCCATTTAATTGAATCTTTAAAAGTTTGTTACTTTTAAATATATCAGGACTTAAGAGCTTGTTTGAGGGTCTGGCAGAAGAGCACAGCTACTCATATATTCTTGTGGGAGGAAACGGAACTCCTCATCGGAGGTGGTCATCCTCTTTGACCAAGTGTACAGTTTCAGGAGGGACGCACATGTGGCAGTGAGGCCTCAAGAGACATCTGCCTAGCCAGCCCGATTAGCCAAATCAACCTTGGCAATCAGTGGTGTGACAGATGTCCCATCCATATTACCCTCACATCCACTTTTAAATGTATAGGGAAGCATCAATTAAATATGTATTTTAGTTTTTTCTTGTAAATTCCTCCCAAAATTAAGACTTCAAATACAAAGAGTTCAAGTATGTAAAGAGGCAGCCATTAAGTAATACCTTTTAGCTTTTTAGTATATTTATGGTATTTATGACATTATCACATTACTCACTAGATGTATGACCAAATAGTGATCATATTCCCCCTGATAAAAAGTTAGTGTTGCCAGGCATGGTGGTGTGTGCCTGTAATCCCAGAACTTAGGAGGCTGAGGCAGTAGGATCATGGCAAGTTTGAGAGCAGCCTGAGCTACAAAGTGAACTCAAGGCCAGCCTGAACTGAAGAGCAAGACCCTGCCTCAAAAAGACAAAAAAAAAAAAAAAAAAAAAAAATTAGTGTTATATAGGAAGGTTTAAAAACACATTCTAATTTCTTTTACTAACTGCGTTTGCAGCATCCTTATTAAATACCAAAATGTCGTTCATATGTATTAGGAAAACCTTTCCTTCCCCTGCAGAAAAGGGGAACTATGTTACCAAACACTTACTAATACACAATGTTCATCAGAATCACCTGTAAAACTTTATCTTTAAAAATAAGCATGTGTCTATATCTATATATGGACATACATCTATATCTACATAGATACATATACATGTGCTTCTCATTTGTGCCAAAAGTTGAGAGATATTGTTACACAAAATTTCCATTGTGCTGATTATTATACATCTTGCTTACTTTCGTATGTCTAATCAGCCTAAAGGTATGTTTTATGAGGAAAATATCATAAAAATGGGACTCTTAACATTGTGGTCTCCAGATGCATCTGTGTTCCTACAAATGACTACAGTTCTTCTTTCTTTATAGCGGATTAGTACTCCATTTTGTGTAAATATCACATTTTTTCATCCATTGTTAATGGGCAGATCAGATTTTGCTGTTATGAACTGTGCTACAGTAAACATGGATATATATGTATCCTTGTAATATGGTATCTTTAACTCTTTCAGGAAGATACCTAGAAGGGGAATACCTGGGTCAGTGGAATTCCTAGTTTTAGTTTTTTGATGAATCTCCATACTGACTTCTATAGTGCTTTTACTATTTTACATGCCTACAAACAATGTAGAAGGGTTCCTTTTTTCCCACAGCCTGGTCAGCATTTGTTACTTGATTCTTGGTGATGACAAGCTTAAGTATCACTTGGTTTCTCTTAAACCGAGATTATTTATAAAAGAGCAAAATAAAAGATTAAGTAATAGGAAATATGGAGATAGAACTCTTTCAAATGGGAAGGGGATCAAGATATGAAGGGAGGAGTAAAAAGGGGAGGGAAAGGGAATGTAAAAAAGGAATTAATATGTGTTAGTACATGTACCTACTGTACACAGGGAATGTAAATGTGTACTACAAACATGTGCAAAAACATATTACAAATATGATTCTTAATAGTTTAAATTCTACAAAAAATGTTTTTATCTGATCAGATATCATTCATGTGCCTTAGTAATGTTGAAAGAGGCATAGTTACAATACTGTGTCAGTTCAGAAAGAGACAGTACATATGGCATGTGTGAGAAAGCTTCACAGAGGAAGATATTTTAAGATGAGTTTTGGATAAAAGGTGAGGACAGCACTAACATTTCTAGACGGTTTTATAGTTTACAGAGCACTTTTTTGTCATTGTATTATTTGTTTCACAACTGTCCAGTGGCCTTAACAGGGTAACAGAGAAGCAAGGTGAAGTGAATGGGAGAGGAGACTAATTGGTGAGATTACTAGGGAGGGGAATGGCTGTTGGAGATCCTATAGTAAACTATACATCACCATAAGTTGCAAATTCAGTTCATAAATATCCTGAAACCATTAAAGAGTCAGGTAAGGACACAGTCTGTTCCCTTTTTTGATGATCTTAAAATTTTTAAACTTGAACATCTGAGTACATTCCAATCTTATAAGTAAAAATAGAGGATACTGGTATAACTTTGGAGAAAGATAGAGAAGAAATTTTGTGATGAACCAGTGGATTTTGAAACTGTTATACCTGGAAAATCTGGGTAGGAAAAATCATAGTAGATACAAAAATATGAATTCATAAATCCAAACCTGAGATGACAGATTTATAGGAGCAGACTAAAGTCACTGGAATAGATCTGATTCCCATTCATTTTGCAAACATTCAGAGATTGCTATGTACCAACTTCTGTGCTAACCATAGGGGGACACAAAAAGTGAAACAGGGTGCATGGTGATTTAGGAATTCAAAGTGAAGGTTAGGGCTAAACACAGTTGTTTCACAGTAGAACTGATTTTCAAATAATGAGTAGGAGATCAGTATGAATTTATAGCTGGATAAAGTAAGACTAGTGTGTATAAAGTTAAGGTCTACTTGTATAACTGTATGCACATGAAGCTGGTAAGTTCTATAATTAATAAGCATACGCAAGCAGTATAATTTTAAAGACATTATTCTAGTATCTTGTCCTATTCAAACAAGTATTTAGATTATTCTAAACCATTAGAGGCATTATTTATAACATGAACTAAGATGGGTCAACAACAGAGTCACAAGGAAAAAGTAAGCTTAATACAGTTTTCTTTGAGCCATTAATAAAAAAATTCAAGCTAGAGTAATTTTCAGATAATTCCCAGTAGGCTTATTATTTTGATTCTTTATTAATTTTGGAAAGATAATAATTGGCTCCTTCAAAAGTGGCGTATTCCCTCCCTTATTTGGATAAATAGTGTTCCTCAAGGGCCCCAGGATGGAGCTCAGCATTTGCCTACCATAAAGTCGGGGTTTGATTCCAAGTAGAAAAGAACCAAAAAGACTCAACCATCCAAAAAATAATATAGCATTATAAATGCTTCTATAGTAGTTTTTTAAACTCTATGTTATTTCTTTCTTTCTTTTTTTTTTTTTTTTTTTTTTTTTTTTTTTTTTTTTTTTTTTTTTTTTTTTTTTTTTTTTTTTTTGCGGTACTGGGGATTGAACTCAGGACCCTGCACTTGTTAGGCAGGCACTTATTCCACTGAGTTATATCCCCAGCCCTCTATGTTATATCTTAACATAGAAAACTACTATAATGTTAACCACCATAAGTTTATCAGAATTTTGTATCATGGTTGTAAGGCTTGTCAACTTGGTAATTCAGTAAACTATAAGCTAAAATGCTGTCTATTCCAGATGACTCTTGCTTAAAAAAAGATACATATTAAATAAGAGTTAATACCACCAATTGGAGAAAATTATACATTAGAATACTGTGTGCTGAAAGTTTCCTTTCAGTTTTATTTTAAAAAGTAAAGCAGTTAATGTAATCTATTTTTTTTTACAGGTTGAAGAAGAAGGCTTGCAAATTTGTGTTGAAATATGTGGTTGTGCTCTACAACTTGACCTTAATGATGATCCGAAAACTAAATGTCTAATTTATAAAACAATTGCACATTTTTTGCCAAATGATTTGGAAATCCTCAGGATTTGTGCACTCTCAATATTTTTTCTTGAGCGCTCCTTAGAAGCTTATCATACTGTTGAAGAGCTTTATAAACGTCCAGATGAAGAATATAATGAAGGCACAAGTAGTGTTCAAAATCGTGTTCGTTTTGAATTACTTCCAATTTTGAAAAAGGGATTGTTTTTTGATCCTGAATTTTGGAACTTTGTAATGATTAAGAAAAACTGTGTTGCATTACTGAATGACAAATCAGCAGTTGGATTTCTAAATGAAAGTACACTGGAAAATTCTACAGATAATCTAAAAAAGACAGTGGGACAGCAAGATTTAGCTGAAGAGCTTGAATGTCTTACAGATCAGAGCACTGCAGAGTATGATCCTGATGATAAATCTGTAATGCAACCTAAAGGTCTTGTTAATACAAAGAAAAACCTTGCAGCTCTTAATACTTCCAAAGTAGATCACAATGTCCCAAGGCATCGTTGCATGTTATGTAATAAGGAATTTCTTGGTGGTCACATTGTAAGACATGCCCAAGCTCATCAGAAGAAAGGGAGTTTTTCATGTGTAATATGTGGTAGGAAATTTAGAAACAGAGGACTTATGCAGAAACATTTAAAGAATCATGTTAAGAAGATACAAAGACAACAAATTGCAGCTCAACAGGATGATCAGGAAATCACTGTTTTAGAGGAAATACATTGTTCCAATTCTTCCATTCAGTTTGAAAATGGGAATTCTAATAACAATTTGGAAGTAGAGACTCTGACTGCTTCCACTGACAGAAACAAAGAAGTCATATCTGAGCACATTACTGAGTTCATTGAAATTCCCATAGGTGTATCAGAAGGTATAATTGAAAATGACAGCTCTGATACTTCTTTCAACAATGTCTCAGAGCCCTTACCTCCATGTGAGGGTGACTATGAAGAAGAAGATGAAGAATGTGATTATGAAGACGAGGATTATGATCTGAATCAAGAAACTTCAGTACTTCATAAAATCAATGGAACTGCATGCCATCCAAAAGACATCTATGCTACAGATCAAGAAGGAAACTTCAAGTGTCCTGCTCTTGGCTGTGTCAGGATATTTAAAAAAATTGGATTTCTAAACACACATGCAAGGACCGTACATCCAACTGATTTAAATGTGCGACAAACAGTAATGAAATGGAGCAGAGGAAAATGCAAATTTTGCCAAAGGCAATTTGAAGATTCTCAACATTTCATCGATCACCTAAATAGACACAGCTATCCAAATGCGTACTTCTGTTTGCATTTTAATTGCAATGAATCCTTTAAGTTGCCATTCCAGCTTGCCCAGCACACCAAAAGTCACAGGATATTTCAAGCTCAGTGCAGTTTTCCAGAATGCCATGAGCTTTTTGAAGATCTTCCTCTGCTCTATGAACATGAAGCCCAGCACTATTTAAGTAAAACACCAGAATCACCTGCACAGCCAAGCAAAGCAGTTCTTTTAGATGTTTGTACAGACTCGAATCCTAATCATCTGGAAACAGACTCATTTAGCAATGAGAAAAAAACTGTTAGTCTGCCAGTTTCTACTAGCAAATCAAGGAAAGATTCTGCAGAACCAAAGACATGTATAGAAAAAATGTGTTTGGAAAAGAAAACAGAAAGTTTAGTTCAGAACGGAAATAAACATTCTGATGACATTGTTTCAAGTATAAGCTTGATAGACCAAAAGATGCCTGACATAGAGCCAAATTCTGAAAATAGCTGTAGTATTAGTGATTCAGTCAATGGACACAGTGAAATAGAACAAACATCTTTAGTTTCATCAGATCCTGTTATGAAAACTGATACAAACAGAAGGACAGAAAATGGTTCTATTTTGCCCAGTGTTGTACCACAAGAAAGTAATACCTTGCCAGTATCTCAGGCACCATCCAGACCAAATCTTACGAGTGAACATACTTCATATGGCTTAATTTTAACAAAGCCATATGTCAGACCATTGCCTCCCAGTTACCTTGATGAACGGTACCTTAGTATGCCAAAACGCAGAAAATTTATGACAGATAGAGTAGATGCCAGTTCTGATCAAGATAACATTTATAAAAAGTCAGTGAAAAGATTAAGATGCGGCAAATGCCTGACCACCTACTGTAATGCAGAAGCACTTGAGGCTCACCTTGCACAAAAGAAATGTCAGACACTCTTTGGATTTGATTCAGATGATGAAAGTAAGTCTTCTATGTTCTCAGTAGATAAATCTGTAGAAATAGAAAGTGCCATAAATATAACAAGTCTCAGTGAGGCTAAAAAAGTTAACATTTGTGTAGCACAGATGGTAAAGCATTACCTCAGACATTAGTTTCTTTAATCTATAGTCACTATGATGTGATATTAGTATTCCTGTTTTATAGATCAACTAAAATTCATAAGTAATTTGCATAGGCATGAATTTGTGGAAGCTGGAACTTGGACACAGGTTTTTCATACATTTATCCTATTTTTTCACTGCATCAGAGGTTTTTCTTCATTCCAGGGTTTCATATAATAAAAGTTCTAAGAATAAATAATATTCTTAGAAATGATTTGTTTCTTTGTATACCACAATGTAAATTTTCTATTGCAACAATAGACATTGGAAAAGAAAAATAATTGAAAAAAACAAGAAGACCAAAAGAAGAGCTTGTCTTTCTACTAACATCCTTTGAGTGAGGGTATAAGTTGCAAAAAAATTTTTGACTTAGAATTCCAGTTGAATATCTATAAAATTTGAATTAACAGACATGTTCTGTTTTACAGGTGCCTGATAAAAATGTTTCAGAAAGATCTGTCGATCAAACAGTAGTGTGAATAAAAACACTACAAGAAAATGCATCATCAGTTTGCTATTTCCCTGATGGCCTTAATTTTAGAGCGGTCTCGGATTACTAAAGATAAAGACAAAGCACATTTTCTAGAATGAACTTGCAGAGATGTGCTGGCTAAGACTCCAAAAGGGTTATATAACTCCCAAAGTACCAGTTATCCAGAAAACCACATTTTTTAGAGTGTATGATGATTAATAGCAGCATGTTCAGTTTTGCTTATGTGAAAACATGTTTGGGCAACTAGTCAGAAAGGAAAAGCAGCTGTGGCCTTATAAAAAGGAAAAAGTTAACCCATTATAAAAAGAGATGAGAGGGGAGCTGGTTTACAATAATAAACATGTAAATCATTCTACAAATGCTATTTGTTTTGTTGTCATACGTAATCAGATTATGTCCTCCCGTTTGGTCACATGTTTTAAGGAACCATTGCTATTTGGTGTGTGATATAATTTAGAAGCTGATACATAGAAATAAGACATAATTTATCACCATATTATCTATTGAAGATCATAGTATTTCCAGATGTTTAATTAGATAGGTCAGGACTCAAAGAATGGCATGGAAGCATTGAAAATTAACAATGCTTTACTAATAAGCTCTTGTTAAAATCTTCCATTTTGTAATACCAATACAAGTGTTTGTAACACAAATGTTTGTAATACAAACCAGTGACATTTAAAAGCAGCATTGTCAAAGTGGAAAGTACCATCAGTAACTTTGGCAGGATATGGGAGGAATCTGAGACCATTCTAGGCTGTATAGTTGAAAGAAAACACTTGATTTGCAAATTCAATGTGAATAATGGTTAAAGCACACTGGGATGTTTCTGTTTGTATATAGTATTAGGACATTGCTTGGTGATTCATAGTAAGGTCCTTTAGACATTAGTGTGAGTTATCTAAGTATAGTCCTATGAAAATAACTGCTTAAAAATGTCAGCTAAACACCAGTAATTCATTTTATTCGATTAGATTAAGCCATGCTACTCACGCTTTTTATTCATTAGTGATAAATTTGGTCTGAATAAACATTTTTATATTGAAAAGGAAGTATGTACACAAAAATGTGCACAGCAGGCATATGATGAAATATATTAATGCAGTATTTTCCTTGGTGACCCATAATTTTCCTAAGAAAGATTTTAACTTAGTTATTTAAACAGTAAATATTTTACAAATTTCTAAAAAATCCTCTTGAATGTTTTCCATCTCCATTATGGAAAAGAGGATAAAGACTTCCTTTTACCTAACAGTATATTAATTGTTAGTCTAAAAGAGGTAACAAAAAACTGCAAACGCAAATTCTTTCAAAACAGACCTGTTAATATACTAATGCTAACTGAATATTCCAGTTATGCCAACTGATAAATTTTTGTTTAAAGCAGAGAATCCCATTAGACTCTACTATTATAAATTGTAGGACTATTAGAGCTTCTTCAATTAGGTTATTTTTCTTCAGGGTAGAATCCAGATTTTATCAAATTATGACTTCCAGGTCATGGTGTATCAGGTGATAAAATTCTTTATTTATTTATCATGGACATTCACTACTATGCAATGATGGTCACAAATCCATTCCAGTAAAATTTAAGTTTTTGTTTTGTTATGTAGCCTACATTAGGCTGGAATTTACATATAGATAACAGATAAGGAGCACAGCTCATAATCAAGTTTTTAAGTATTTTAAGGTCAGTTTAAAGGATGTTTTCCATATTTCCTGATAACTAAAAATGTAATAGGTGAATTTTAACTCCGTTCATTCTAAAAGTACACCTTATAATAAAAAGTCTGTTTGGAACCTGGTTCATTTGGACAATGAAGTTTTTTTTTTTTTTTTATATATAATTTCTGCTTTGTACATGTTCCAGAATTTTTTTCCAGAATTTTAAACTAACATTTTACCACATTTTATTTCTTCACAAATTATAACTGTTGACATAAATCTGTTCCCATAATTAATTGTGAAGTTCTGTGAGGATGTTTTAAACATACTCTGCCTATTATGTTCTTAAGTCTACTTTGAGGTTTTATTTCTATTTTTGTGTTGGTAGGAGAAAATTTTCTGAAAGATCAAACTGGTTTATATACAACTAAGTCAAGGAATATCAGAAAATTCTATTTGATTACATTGTTTTAACCTCTTTATATACACTGAAAATAATGAATATTGAAAGAATGTGTGTATTTTGTTATGTCTGTCTTCTAAAACATAGGCTAATATTCTGCTTTTATGCCGCACATGAACTTACAGTAGTTCTTATCTGGGATTCAAAAGAAAAGGAAGCTTGCTTTTTATTCTCAGCTTCTTTTCTACTTTAAGGATGCTTATCTTATATGGAAGAAGTTGCAAAGTTTTGTTTTTAAATAAAAATTTCCTTCAAAAATTAAATGTTAACCTTTTGCTATGTGTAAGGTTAATAAAAGAGCAAATCTGAATTTTTGCTGCTCAGACATTGTAGAGGATGTAGAAAAGGGGAATCTCTGTGGACAAGGACACTGGTACTTTGGGCTTTAGCCATATTCATTATTTTTAAAAATTACCAATTATATAATGCATACATAATTTATATCATTGAACTTGTGATTCTTTTCAAATCACACTGAAGGTTCAGACATACTCCTTTCACGTTTGGTCTAATGTTGTATGAATGAAAAACCTAAAAGGGATGATAGTGTTTATTTTTTAATTTATTTGGTACTGTAAAACACCTTTTCAGAATGAGTAAATGCTGCATATGCATTTTGAAATTGTTAATATGTGAAAGATATTACAGATTCAGCAAGAAAGGAAATTTGTGCTTCCTTGTTGAATATTAAATTATTTTACTTTGCATTTTATAAGTACAAATTAAAACTGAGCCATTGAACTGCAATAAATCAACAAGTGTCTCATTTCAAGAAATTTTTGTACTGTACATAGATTTGTTCAATAAAACATTGTCCTTGTTGATAATGCAAGTGTTCAGCTTTATGTAGTACACTGATTTTAAAAGAAATTAGGCTTACTCAATGTGTATATTATGAGAACTTGCAATTATACCTATAAAAGGACGGGGGTATGTCAGTAAGTACTGTATTTAAATTACTGAATGATTTTCAGGCAGTGTACCAAACAGAGAAATTAACAGTTTACATAAAGTACATTTTTCACATTATTTTAATTAATGCCTGTATGCAGGAATAATAGTTGATAGAATTCTGGTTACTAAATTTTATTTTAGGTGTGGGATTTCAGTGTGACATATTACTGTGCAAACCTGGTAAGGATTTAAAAAGAGAGATACCAGCATTCTCCAGAAGCAAAACAGTGGATAGATTTTCTGATGGAAGTTTTAAAAAAGCAGTAAGGAAAACAAAGAGAAAGACTAAAGTTACTTTAAAATTTTAGGATATGCTTGTCATGATCCACACAGCTGTATACCCATTTACTCTGGAAGCTGAGGCAGGAAGATAGCTTGAGCCCAGGAGTTTGGGGCTAACCTAGGCAACAGAAGAAGACTGTCTTAGAAAAAGACCAAGGGTGTAGCTTAATAGTACTGTGTGTGCTTAGCATATGTGAAGCCCTGGTTTCAATCTCTTAAGACCAGGAAAAAGCATCAGTCATGATGAGGATTATTTCCTGCAAAATATTTCAGTGGGGAAGTGATGAAGTCAGTAGCCTGTAAGTATAATGGATGTCCTTGGGCGTGAGGGGTCTGTGGGTCACTCGCAAAGGAAAAACCTCTATGCTCTTCTTCCCTAAAACTTACAACTGGAAAAGCAGGCTTTTAAGAAAAAGAACATCTTGGTAGTACAAAAGAGATAGCACTTAAAGTGAAAGAATAAAAAATGGGTTAGAATGATTTACACATAGCACAAACATGTTGCTTTGAAAAAGAGAAAGTTATGAAGTATTCTAGTGCAGACATCCACAATTTTCAGTCTTATTTACGGCTTTCTGATCTTAGATTAAATGTGATCGATTTTCAGAATAATTAATGTCTTAAGGTATATAGCAAATTTTGAGGTTTGGATCACTTTCCATTTTCCTTCTTGGAAACCTGGAGAATTCTGGGAAGAAATTTTATGAAGTACATTTCTAAGGTAACCAAATTGTCTTAGTATGTTTTGTCCTGCTATAACAGAATACATTACATTGAATAATGTACTAAAAAAAGATTCATTTGGCTTATAATGCTGGTGGTTGGAAAGTACAAACAGCACTGTACCACACTTGGGGTGCATCACTGTCATGAAGAAGTGGGAAAGGAACTAATGTGCAGAAGAAGCCCATGTGGTGAGCAGGAAAACCAGTGGATGTACTAGATTCATCCTTTTATAACAGACTGGAAATAACCCAGTCTTTCAAAAGCTACCAGGTACATACCAGGAAATAACCCAGTCTTTCAAAAGCTACCAGGTACATACATACATGACTTGTTCCATATAGCAGCATGGGACAGACCCATCAAATGATACAAGTCATGCACATATGGCCCTGGTAAGAATATTGTTGATTCCTTCCAAGGGTTATGCCCGTGTTATTTGATCATTTCTTAACAGCCCTATTACTTTGACAAGAGGACTAAAGTTTTCAGCACAACAATGTGTGAGGGGCACATTCACACCCATATCCACACCAAAGCACAGAGCATAATAGAAAATCTATATTGATTTCAATAATCAATGGGATACAGGGACAGAAATGAGCTATATATCTAGATTCTAAGTGGAGTCAATCCAATATTAAATAGAATAAAATGTTTATCCCTTATTAATAGGTACAATATCCTGGGAAGAAATGGCTTCTGTTTTATTCAACTATAAAATGTGAGCACAGCTTTTGAGACACCAAGACTCAGATGTCACACAGCCAGTAAACTGAAGGAGGAATGAAAAGTCAGGTGTGCCCTAAAACCATGGTTTCCATTTACCATTCACTTTCCCCTACAAATGTAGAACATAAGTGCATCTAATGTATCTATGAAAAAGCACCACACCTGCCTGAAAATGAGTGATTTCAAAGACAAAATGAAGTCTGGAATAGACAGATCTGATTGGTATTTCATTACCTTGCATTAGCAGTGATTTTAAGTGTGGTCCTTAGAGCAGCAGAACTGGCATTTAAGAAGTCTTGAAGGTAATTCTTACACAAACTGTTTGAAAATTTAAAGCAAAACAATTCATATTTCCCTAGAAAGTAAAGTGTTTACCCTTAAATTCATATTGCCATTTTAGGAAAACTCCAGGACATTTAAAGTCTGCCATCTGTAGCGCTGAAATAGCTAGAGCTGGTTGAACAGATTCTCAGTCCACCAGCCCAAATTGTTCCAACGTATCCTCATTCAAGAAGTATTCAGTATAGACCTTATTGGAAACAGCCAAAAAGACATGGAGATACCTAACTCTAATATGGTAGTTCTAATGCTGTGGAGACCAACAATTACAAATATCCTAACTTCCTCACTTTAAAATAAGGACACCTGTAATCCCAGCTACTCAGGAGGCTGAGGCAGGAGCCTGAATTCCAGGCCAACCTAGGCAACACAGCAAGACTTTGTTTCAATTAAAATCAAAATAAGACAACTATTGTTGCAAAGTTATAAGAATTAAGTTAGGTTTGGAACAGTTCTTGTTATGAGGTGGCTAAATTTCCATGTTTTGGTCACTGTCTTGTATCCAGTCACACTGAAAATCTGAATGGGTAAGAAACCCTCATGATGCTACTTAATTCTATGCAGTTTTTACTACTGATCCCTTTACAGATAATTCTTTAATTCTCTTCCTGTTCCCTCTCACTCTTAGATTTAATCATCCTTAAGCATTGCACATTCTCCAAAAAGCTTGATCTCTTGACTACTATTTCCCCATTCAAATTTACTTCACTCAGTATTTCTGTTAATAAATGACAGCTGTACGGACTCACCCAAAACCTTCCAGTAATCCCTATCATCTCCTTCACTGGAACTGAAGGCACCATCTTTTCTCACAGGACTATTGTATAGTATTATTATGGGCTCCCTTTCCTTTATTCTTGACTTTCTTCAATCTGTTCTTCATAGCAGCAGCCAAGTAGCCCTGCTTGAAACAAGTCAGATCATCACATTCTCCAATTTAGTGTGTTCACAACCTACCATATACCAGGCTTTGTCACAGGCAATGAAAAACAAAAATAAAAGTCATTGCCTCACAAAGCTACGGTGGGGAAGGAGGAGAAAAACAATACAGTGTAAGTGGTATGGAGATAAAGTAAGAAAGAAGAATAAGCAAGGGGTTTATTATGACCCTAAAAATGGGCAGCAAGGCCTTTCATGAAGTAATTTACCCTAAGTATTGGGGTTTGAAAGCAGGGCCTTAAAACTGCACTATACCCTCTGCACCCCCCTTTTAAAGTCTGAGATGGTCTCCCTAAATCGCTAAGCTGCCCAGTGTAGGCTTGGCTCGAACTTGTGTTCTTCCTTCCTCCACCACCCAAACGGGTGGAATTACCACACCCAGCTTGATAAAGTAACTGAACCAGGGACTTGAATAGTGTAAGGGGGTATCTAAAGGGAGATAAAGAGAAAAAGAGACAGAAAAATAGGAAATAAAGTCAGAGGTAAAAACTAAAGCCAAAATCTATATGATGGCCTAAAGTCTAGATCACCATTAAAACAGCAGCCGTTAGCAACGTGGCTATTAAAATTTAGTTAAAATTCAAATAAGATTTGAAATGCAGTTCAATTGCACTGGTCACATTATAAGATTTCAGTAATCTCGTGTGGCTAATGGTTACTGCATTGGTAGCACAAAGAACAGTTTCATCATCTCATTTGACAGGTTGCTCTATAACAACCTCAGCTAACATTTAACAATATGTGGAGCTATTTTGCATTCTAAAACTGAAAGGAAATGGCGTTACTCAAATAGCGGATAAAGCCAGAGATGCAGAGAAGTATACTACAATGCACTAGTTAATCCCCATAACAAAGAATCATCTTGTCTAAAAATGTCAGCGGCCCTATATTTATTTTTTCCTATATTTAGAAAAAAAAATTTGACTCAAACTCAGTTTCTCCAATTATACTCAGAATATAGTTCACTATCAGTTAATAGGTGGGATTTTTTCCCCATGGACCAAGCTAGAAATTCTGTTGTGACAAACACTAGCTGGATGTGCTGTAATTCAATACAATTCAGAAACCTCCTACTTCGAGTTAACATCAGATCCCACAGGCAGAAGCTCAGCCCCAAGACTGTGTGTCCCCTGGGCAGTTTGTTTCTCCTGTGCTTCTAACCACCTGTAAATGGAGGTCCTCAATACCTCTTCCTTGGGTTCAGTTAATCTGAGTCACACAACTTGGAAAGTTTAACGCGCCGATTTAATATAAAAAGACTATAGAATACAAAGGAAAAATTGCATTCTCCAGCTTTGGAAGAAGAGGCATGGAACTTTCATGCTCTTTCTGTGATCAATCAGCCATGTGTTCTTTACCTCAATGCAGATAGGAAATTGGCATGTCACTGGATAGAGTTAAAGAAGGTCTACAAAAAATGAAATACAGGCCCCAACCTGCCTCCCCTTTGGAGTAGATTTTTTGACTCTTGTTATGCTTTGTGTCAAGATATGTGGTCATATGTGGGGCTTGTTCAGAGGTGAATTTTGCGTGTGTAATGCTGAGATTAAGGGTGTGTGATTACTAAGTCCATGATTGGTTTGGCACCACTCTAATCCCGGTAGCCTAGAGTATAAAAGGGGCAAAGCAGCTGCTAAGGCCCCTTCTTTGCTTTCCTACCTTCTGCCCACCATGAACAGTTTTTCCTCTGCAATGCCTGTCTGCCACGCTGCCCTGCCCAGCCCTGCCCTGCCCTGCCCTACCCTGGAGCCAGCTAGTGATGGACTGAAGCTTGTACAAACTGTGAGCCAAATAAACCTTTTCTTCCTTAAGTGTGAGCATCAGGTATTTTGTCTCAGCAACAAGAAAAATAACTAATACATTTGTCAAACAAGAAGAATTTCATGCCTTATCAGGGAGACACACAGGCAGATGTTCAGACATTTATGAAGCATGAAAAATTAGAGTGTTAGCTTAACGATATAAAGGAGGCACAGATCTGATGACAGGAATCAGACTGGTCCATTAATAAAAGAAGGGATTAGCTTTTATGGCTTTGCAGTGTGTAGGTTGCAGGCTGGACATTTCCATTGGGTCTTAAATATGGCATTTTTTTTTTTGCTCCATATTTGAGGAGATTTCCTTTCTGTGGAATAGATTAGTGGCAGTTCTCACCGTTGGCTACATCCTGACATTTCCTCTGATGTTACAGTGAACCTAGTCTTTGCAGTAAAAGGAGGTGATAAGCAGAGGGTACATTCTACACATTGTTAGAAAAGAAGGATGGAGAAAAGGACATGTACCCATCTTTAAAGGGTAACAGGTCTTGGGTTAAAGCCTCACAATCCAAGTCTCTTGTCTTATCAGGGTACCTGTCCTTTTTTATCCAGATGGGCCAAACTCCATGAGCTTTCACATGTTCAGCTATCCAGAAGGTCTTTAGACTGCCCTTTTGAGTTTTTATGGAGACTTCATTGCATAGGCATGACTGAAGAATGGATAACCACATCACAATGTGATTGGACAAAACAGGTATGATCTAATGATAACAGAATGAATGGAGAAATCCAACAAGGCCTGTTTGCTTAAGCGTTGCTGGCCTCCCTGTACAGCATTCTTCCAAGGTTATTAGAGAAGACCCTTCTGAAATGAGAGGGTCTTAAGACCAACTATCAAACATGGGTAGATCAGACATTTTAAGGCCAGCTCTTAGAAATGTAGGCAAAGAGTAGAATTTTAATGATGGGTGTTGGGGAAAGGAAATTTTTGTTTCTATGACCTGCCTGAGGATGGCAATTCTGAACAAACAAAAACAAAAACAAACATTTATTATCACAAGTGCATTATTTCCTGCTTTAGAGCAGTCTTGACTGTAATCCTAACCGGTGTTACATGATAAAGCTGTTCCAGGCTCTTGGACCCTTTATGTGCTAAGTGTAGCCCTCTAGCCTCAAAATTTCTACTGTTGCTTCCTTCTAGAATAGTCTTCTGTTGTTTACTCTCTCACTTTTTTAATGTCACTTTGAGAAGCCTGTTCTTACAACCTGTATAAAATAGAAACATTCTCTCCATTTTTCTTTTCTTTTTCTTCACAGCGTCTCCTAGCAGAGAATAGTTTCTTACATGTTTCTTTTCTGGTTTTGCCTGTCGGAATACAAGCCCAAAGAAATTGCATTTATTCCTAGTACAAAACGATGGCTGACAAGTAGGTGCTCAGTAAAGACATTTTTAAAAATGAAGCAGTGAATGAAAACAAGACAAAGTTGGACATGCTCCCATGTGGTCTCCTAACAGTACACATGAGCACTTACACTCTCTGTTCTAGCAAAAGGCTTTGAAAACCCTTAAAGGAGGGTATCATTTCCCAGAAGCTTCAATACTCACATAAAAGGTCCTCATCAATGCTTAATGCAAAATAAAAAATTCGTGTTTATGACAAAAAGGTACATCAACATAATACCCTTTGACAGGTTAACTTACGGTGATTTCAGTACCTTGTTTTAAAGACCATACTTACAGTATATTTTATACCTTATACCATATTTACTGATATTTAGCTCTGATAGTAAAAAAATGTTACGTTTTTTCATCTGGATCTCAAGATGCTTGCATTTTAGCTACTAAATGCCAATATGCTGTTAACATATAAAATATAGCTAAAAATGTAAGGCGACAGAAGCAACGTGTTTAAGTATGCTTCCCCAGCCTAGTAGGGCACGACTGTTTCTCAGGCTCTCGGAGTGACTGCCGTCCTAAGAATGACATCCAAAATACACACTCCGCACCAGTAGGGCACCGGGCACCGTTCCTCGCGCTGCCCCAACTCTAATCCACTTTGAGATAGGAACCTGAGGGACCGAAAAACTAAGGAGCTGGCTAGGAGTCACGGTCCATAACCCGGCTTTCGGGACGCCCAGTCTCAGACTGCGCGCGACGCGATCTCTTAGGGCCGAGCTGGCTGCAACCGGGCCGGAGCGAGCTTGAGGGGTCAGGCGGGAGGCGGGCAGGCGTGGGATAAGTGGTTACCTTTTTTTATTTTATTTTTTTACTTTTTCTAGTATAATCTTAAACCAAAATTTATTTCAATTCGTGTAGTTTAGAATAGTAACACCCCGGCTCGCGCAGAACAGAAGGCGCCGCAGGCCGTCGGCGCCCGGGGGCCGGGCCGGCGGGAGGGGCGTTCTCCTGGGCCGCCCCGCAGCATCACGGGAGCTCACCCTGCGCCGGCCGCCTCCCGCTTTCCACGCACCTGCAAGCGCGCACCCCTCCGGAACGCGGTGTGGAGGAGGAGGGGGCTCCTGGCGAGCTCGGAAAACCCTTTTGTAACCGGCTTCCTGTGGAAGGTCGACGTTCTCCACGTAAAAGCGACTACTCTGAAGTAAGGTGGGCGGAACGTTACTCCAAGACAGCCCGGAACCACAAGCCGGCAGCACAGCCTTCCCTCCTGACCCTGGCCATCACTTCCGTCTAGGAGTCTGGAATACCTGGGGCCCTCCCGCTGCGACGACGGGAAAGGCACTTCCGGTGTCCGTTTGCCCAGCGCGGGCCCTGTGGGCCGTAGCAACTTCATTGGCGCGGCCTTCTCCCCCCCTTCCCTGGGGGTCGAGATGTCGGGGCTCAGTCCGGAGGAGACAGAAGGCTGTCGTCACCTGCTCGGCCTACTGGACAACGACGAGATCATGGCTCTGTGCGACACTGTCACCAACCGCCTGGTGCACCCTGCGGACCGCCCAGGTGCGAGCTGCCGCCTCCTTGGACCCACCGCGGCGGGGCGGGAGCGGAGGGAGCTCGGGCCGGCGCCGGGCCTCCGTCTCGCTGGGGCGGAGTCCACGGCCACCGCTGCGGGGCTGGGAGGCCCGGAGCCTGCCGCAGACTTCGGCTGGCGGCGAGGCGGCCGCTAGCGCCCCCCCCCCCCCCCCCGGCTTCATCCTGTGGACGCTGAGGCCAGTGCTTGTTGGCTCGAGAATGCTGGGAGCCGGAGCGTTTCCTCGTCAGCCTCGCCCGCCGGGCCCGGCCGTTCGGCTTGCCCGGCCCGGGAGGAGGACGAGGGCGAGGTCTGCATACTTTGCGTGGGGCACTTAGGTGAAACACTCCCTGTGATCAAAAGACAGAGGCTTTCAATGCCGGTCTCTTTGAAGCCAAAATTTTTTCGTGAGGATTTCGTGTACAGGATACGTTCAGAATCAGATACACATTAAGGTAGAGTCGATTTCAGGGGCTGCTAAGTCCCTCGGATGTACCTTTTGGGCATTTAAGAAAATCAGTTATTTGTATCTTTGAACAGTGAACGTTAAAAAGAAAGACATTCCTAAACCTTAGACTGAAAAACTTTTAGACTAATATAGTTCAGCAGCATTTATAAATGTTACATGTTAATCGCCTCGCAGTTACGGTGAGTGTGAATTTAAAATTGTAATAGGTAAAAATGCTGGAAATAATTCGCAGTAAATCTAAAAGCAAATAAGGAAAAAAGTGAAACTCAGTACAAAATTACTTAAATGATTTGAAGTGACAGTTCAAGAAGAAAATAAACATTAAACATATAAAAAGATACTCAATCTTTGTAGAAAAAAAAATCCAGACTCAAGTTGTCCTTTCAATGTACCAGACTGAGAAAGCATTTAAAAAAAAAACAACTTCACCTGTTGGTGATTAGATGAAGCAGCTCTGACTGGAGGAACGTAAATTACAGCTGCCCCATTGGAAACCAGATTTCACATTGTCCCTTAAAATGAAAGACACTTACTCAAACCCATTGGTGGTGAACCTGTGGTGTGCACGTTATTGTGTTTTCTTTTCAAACAAAAGATGTTAATGTTTGAATTGTTTTTTCTAAACTAAAGCCTCAGCATTCAGGTTTAATTGCAGTCTTGGCATTTTGCGGTACATACGTGGGTTTTGGGCTGCGGTTTGGACTCTGAAAGATTGGCCATCATTGCTCTAGACTTCGGCTTATTGGGCTTGAATATACCTTTGCATCCCAATGCAGTAGTGTGGATGGGCCCAACGTGCTGCGCTTCTAACACACCCAGGTGATGCTCCTGCCACTCACCCTTCTGTGTACTGGCAGATGTGTATGAGAATATTCAAAGCAGCACTGTTAGCAATAGGGCAGGTGCAACAAAAGTCTATGAACAGGATGTGCTGTCTCCCAACAGTGAGGAGCTCACTAGAGCTACCTATCTAAATAGATTAATAGCAAAAACAACCATAAATGAAAAGCTGATTCCAGAAGACTACCCATATTAATGGATTAACTTTATAGAATATTTTAAATGCTACACTAAACATACTGTTTAGAAACAGTCATTTATGCTTTGCAGTTATAAAGAAAAGCAAGGAATATTAAATAATATGGAGGATAGTAGCCATTCTGTAAGATGAGTAAGAAAGGAAGGTAATAGCCCTGGGGAGAGGTGAAATGGGGCCTTGAAGATACTAGTGTTTACTTGAAGGTATTGTATGGGAGTACATCTTATTGCCATTCGGTATACCTGACACATACAAAGTCTTTGGTTTGAGTTGTATATATACTTTTTTAATTTTAATTTTTACTTTTTTTTTTGAGACAAGGTCTCATTGTGTAGTTTAGGCTGGCCTTGAACTTACCATGTAGCCCAAGCTAGCCTCAAACTTGTGATCTTTTTGCTTCAGCCTAACAAGTGCTGGGATCGCAGGCATGCATCACCTTGCCTGGCTTTATGAATAAGTATTTTTAATTTAAAAAAACAGGTTCTGGTTCTGCCACTTCCTAGAGATATGACTCTTGGTAACTTATTTATCTTCAACTCTGAGTATCTAGATTGAGAAAATTAATCCAAAATTCCTTGATGTCTAAAATACATAATTGTACTGGTTTTTAGGAGATTGTATGTGAATTCAGATCTCATGGTATTATTAGAAAAACAACATTTTCTAGCTTGGGTTTGTTCTCAAAACATTTCTTTTAAAAATTGTGCTAGAATTTTAATGTCACTTGTGGAAAAAAAGGAAGGGGGACTTTTTTCGATAAGGATGTTTAAGTTATGAAATTAAAAACCCTACAGCCCACTTCCTATTTTTTAAAAATAATAATCCTATTTGCAAAAGCAAATACCATAGTGAGACTTTACTTTCTGGTAGAATTTCTGCTAATGTTGGACAAATGTGAAGTGCCTTATGATTTTTTTATTAATCCTTTTAATTTTCTTCTAGATGCTATTCGGGCAATATTAGTGTACAGTCAAAGTGTAGAAGAACTTCTGAGGCGTAAAAAAGTCCACCGAGAAGTCATATTTAAGTACTTGGCAACCCAGGGGATTGTTATTCCTCCCACTACTGAAAAACACAATCTTATTCAGTACGCAAAAGATCACTGGGAAAAGTTAACAAAGCTCAAACTGAAGGAAACATTGGAGCCACTTACAAAGAAAGAGAACATCCAGTTGGTTGAACAGGTAAACAGATCTTAGTGCATTCTAAATCCTTGTTCTGTCTGAAGGCCCATACATAATCTTAGATCTGGGGGAGATAGTTAATATTTGTTTCTTACATTTTATTTGTATCTTGTAACTTTATAACTTTTACAACCTAAAAAAGGAAAGACCAGTAAAGCAACTTAGAGAAAGAAATAGTTTTGATATTGAGTGATGTGTTGATATAGGGGGAAAAAATTATTTCCTTCCTTATCATCAAATGAGAACTATTGAGTTTTTTTAATGTAAACTTAAGATTAATTTCACTTTAGTTTAGACGTTAGTTCTCTTAATTTTTTTCCAGTTTAAAAGACTGGGTGAAAAGGGGATCTGGGGATGTAAAGAGATGAAAAGTAGGGGAGAAAAGGGGTAAGTAAAAAGGAACGAGATGTGACTAAATACGCATATATGTATGTGTACGTACAAATTTCCTATGATGAATGTAGGTATTTAGAAAACATATGCTGATAAAAAAGGAAAAAAAAACTACTGTAAATCCTTTCACATTTTAAAGATTTCGTTGCTACCAGTATAAAAACTTCTTGAAAGAACTTGAAATATTTATTGAAAAAAATCCTATAGTAATTTTCTTTAGCCAACATTAGTTGTTGCTATTTTTTGGTGCATTTTAGATATTGAATCGGAATTTAAATGTTAACTGTCAGAAGATAATTGTTTTTGCTTTCACATTAGGAAAGGATCCAAGTACTTTTTAACAATGTACAGAAAAGAGAATGTGCTTTAGAATAATACAGCTATTATTCCAAATTTAGGTTAGTGGCATAGAAGATGTATGAGATCAGGCAGAGTTTGATCTTTGTTTTCTTTGTCTATAGACGATAGAATGATGTGATCATAAGGGGTTTAAGGGTGTAGCTCAATGATAGCACAAAGCTCCTGACCCCCAAAAAATCCTAACAACAGTATCTGTCATAGTGTTTATTATGAAGAGAGTTCAAAGTATATGTTTAAAGATGGTAAAAATGTTTATGTATCATAACTTCATTGGAATATAATTTATGTGCACACCAAAGTACACATTTGAAGGCTGTGACAGACAGATCCTGTTAGAATCAGGAGAAAATGCTCATATAGTTCACTATTGTTGTTCATGCTGGTATTTTAACATGCCTGGTTAGTTGGAAATGAATTTGTCCATTTCATCAAAGACTTCAAATTCACAGGTATTGTATGTACAGTTCCTTCACTACTCTTCTACTTTTTATTTGTATTTGGAGAGACAGGTTTTTTGTGTTGCCTAGGCTAGCCTTAAACTCTTGGGGTCAAGCAGTCCTACCTCAGCCTCCCTAATTGTCATAACTAGGGTGTGCTACTGAACCCAGTTGGGGCCTTATTAACTTTACTTAGTTAAGTTTTAGGATTTTTGACCAGGAAAATTCTAACATGATTTTTCTCCTTTTTGAAAACAGATGTATTTCATTTCTCTTTGCTATAGTCAGTATACTAAAACAGCTCCAGAACAAGCTAGATTTTTAAAAAAAGTATGTGAGAGTTATACCTTAGCTTTATTTTTTATTTTATTCAGCAGGAAAGAGCAGATAAAAAAGCTGAAAAAGTCGATTTTCGTCGCCTAGGAGAAGAATTTTGTCACTGGTTCTTTGAACTTCTAAATTCTCAGAATCCTTTAATGGGACCACCTCAAGATAAATGGGGGCCACAACACTTCTGGCATGATGTCAAGCTTAGATTTTATTACAACACGTCAGAAAAAAATGTCATAGACTACTACGGAGCAGAAATTGTGAGCCTTCGTTTGCTGTCACTAGTGAAAGAAGAATTTCTTTTTCTCAGCCCTAACTTAGATTCCCGTGGACTAAAATGTGCTTCTTCTCCCCATGGATTGGTTATGATTGGAGTTGCAGGGACTGTCCACCGAGGGGACACCTGTTTGGGCATTTTTGAACAAATCTTTGGACTTATCTGCTGTCCTTTTGTGGAAAATACTTGGAAAATTAAATTTATCAACCTGAGAATCATTGGAGAAAGTTCCCTTGTCCCTGGAATAGTACTGAAACCTGCTCTTACATTTGAACAGAGCGATCTGGAGGCCTTTTATAATGTGGTCACTTGGTGTGGTAACACGGAAGTGAAACTTAATGTAAAGCAGGCATTGCACAGTGGGACTGGAGACCAAGCTTTATGTAGCGGAAATGAGGTATTGCTAAACAAAGGGGAGCCTACTAACCTTCCGAACCACTGACATTATATATCGTCCTAAAAAATCTTTACACAGAAGTTCTCCCAAATACATCAGTAATTTCTAAGTGATTTCTGAGGTGAGGATTGATGTATTTTAGTTGAAATACCTTTCTCTATTACACACTTACATATTATGTGAATATTTGCCTATTTCTACCAGAGCTGTAGTAAATGGTCTGAGAACTTACTGCAGTTTATCAAATAAATCCCACTTCAGATGCCATAGTTAACTGTGTGCCTTAGAAATCCACGTAATATTTTCGTTACACCATTGTACCACTGTCTGTACTTCCCCTGTGGGAAAGATTAATAGTGTTTAAGACTTCCTTAAGTTACTCACTGACTTCTATCTAAATCCAGTTATTGGATATTTTGTAGATATATCTCCTTACTCTTTTTTTAAGAACTTAAATATTGTAGAGATATTTAGTGTAAATGTAAAATTCTCCTTTTAGAAAACCCAGATGACACTCATGGAGAAATCCAATAATTTAGCAGGGGAAGAAGAATTTACTGCCTCTTTAAATATTAATGGAACATTTCTCAGTTACTGCTCTTGTCCAAGCTAAATATCTCTGATAATCTACAACCTGTTTTGTATTATTTTGGGTAATGGTGAATGTTATTCTTAAAACAGACATTTTTACCTAGCCTTAAGCTAACAGCTTTATTGAGCATCTTATAACAAACGAAAGGTTATATGCTGTTGAAATTTTAAAGGGATCCCTATTTCTAAATTTTGAGGGAATTACTATTGTTATTCTTGATTAACCTTGTCAGACATGACGACACCCACCAAAAAGCCTATGAACTTATAACGTGGGTATACATAGACATGTACACAGACTATCCACACTGTAATCTTATTAAGAAGTATCTCTAATTCATGTTACTAGGTCTGAGTGACAAGGTTGGGTGCCAGTTTAATAACACAGATGCTTTAACATTTAAATTACTAATAACCCAGCAACTATTGGTTGATCCTGGATTTAGTTAAGGAATTTTAATTTATAAAAGTGCCTTTTGGGAATAAAATTCAGCTGGAAAGTACAATGATGTATATGTTAAGTTTTAACGTGTCATGATCCTCTGGTGAGACTGTTGCAAATATTGGAAGCAGAATGAAAACACTCATCTTTTTGTATATTTAATGGGATTCCTCTTATGAGGAATAGAAATTGATATGTCTGAAAATAAGAACTTAATAAAGGAAGAAAATCACTTTTGTCTGTGTAAGAATAGTATATTGTTTAGATTTAATTTACAATTACCTTGTTAAAGTTTTAGGCATTTGACAAAAAAGTTTACTTCTAGTTACACTATTAATGAAATGTAACTAAAGATAAAATAACAGTTTGCAAAATAGTTATCCATTATAATTTTATAATATAGGCAATCAGATCAAATGTCTATCCTATAGCTTTGCTTGGTTTGAAATCCGTTTTATTTTTAAATTTGAAGTACCAATGCTCTGCAGTGGGCCCTGCAGCTGCGCTGCTGTGGGCCCCGCGGCTGCTCCGCTGTGGGCCCCACTCAGGGCACCTCATGGACTGGACCTGCTCCCACCCATAGCATGACAACAAGGCGGAGCTGGGCGGTCCGTTGTGAGCATATGTGCTTTCCCACCTCCAACCATGGTAGTTTGTATACACCCATGTATGTTATAGTATAGTCTGAGGCAGCTATATCTCTTCCCAAGGTGAGAGTCCAAGGATATAGATAAACCCAGGAGTACAGTTATTATCACAGGGAAGATGACTGATTGAGTGGTAGGGCAACGGAGATGAGGGAGGAGAAAAATTGAATGATCAAATGGGCC
>PVLD010020959.1:0-32590 GCA_004027595.1 Dinomys branickii | reverse complement strand
CTTTCCCACGTCTCGCCCCGGCAGCCTGGTCCGCCCTACCACATCTCCCCCGGCATCTCAGAGAAATACGCCCAGTTTAAACTTCCCAGCCGAGGTCCCGGCATTCACGCTCGCCAAGTCTGTCTCGAGCTGGTGGTGTTTATTAAGGAGGTTCGCTCCCTTGCTGCTCACCTGGTCGCCATCTTCCCCGGATCTCCCACTTCGGTGAAATTGAAAGAGAAGCAATTCTCCCTAACTCACTTCCGGAGCCAAGTATTACCCTGACACCAAAAGCAGAGAAAGACCCAAACAAAAAAGACATTTACAGGTCAATCTCCTTAATGAACATAGATTCAAAAATCCTTAATAAAATACTAGAAAACAGAATGCAGCAAATCACCAAGAAGATTATACATCATGACCAAGTAAAATTCATCTCAAAGATGCAGGTATGGTTCAATACATGCATATCAATAAACGTAATACAGCATATCAACAAAGCAAAGACAAAAACCACATGATCATCTCAACAGATTCAGAACAAGCTTTGGAAAAAGTTCAACACTCATTCAGGATAAAACCCTATAGAAAATTGGGATAGTCTTTACTTCAATCTGATAAAAGCCATCTATGACAACCCAACAGCCAACAACACATTAAAAAGAAAAAACTGAAAGCTTTCATTCTAAAATCAGGAACAATACAAGGATGTCCTCTATCACTATTCCTTTTCAATATAGTTATGTAAACATTAGCCAGAGATATTAGACAAGAGAGAGAAATAAAAGGAATAAGGATTGGAAAAGAAGAAGTTAAATTATCATTACTTGCAGATGACATGGTATTCCACATGGAAGACCCCAGAACTCCACCAAAACACTCCTAGAATTAATAAGCAAATTCAGTAGAGTACCTGGATACAAAATCAACACCAAAATCAATAGCATTCCTGTACACAAATGGAAAACTCATTGATAGAGAAATTAGGGAAAACATGCCCTTCATAATAGCATCCAAGAAAATGAAATACTTAGGAATCAATCTAACCAAGGAAGAAAAAAAATCTATACATTGAAAATACAATACTATGAAAAAAAGTCAAAGAGGATTTCAGAAAATGGAAGGTATTCCTTGCTCATAGGTAGAAAGAAGCAACATTGAGAAAATGGCCATAGTCCCAAAAGTGTTACACATATTTAATGCAATCCTGATCAAAATATCTTTGGCATACCTCACAGATCTAGAAAAAATATTGATGAAATTCATTTGAAACCAGAAGAGACCTAGAATAGCAAAGGCAATCATGGGCAAGAAAGGCAAGGCAGGAGACTTCAGAATCCCTGATTGGAAATTATATTATAAAGCTACTGTGATAAAATCAGTATGATACTGGAAAAAAAGACCTAAAGATCATTGGAACAGATTAGAAGTTGCAGACACAAATACAAACATACTCAACCACCTGGCCTTTCACATGGGGCAGAATCAACAACTGGGATCTCATATTATTAAAAACCTTTGCACATCAAACGAAAATACCAACACCAACACAGTAAAAACTCACGAATTGGGAAAAAAATTTAGCCAACTGTCCCTCAGACAAAGGACTTCTATGTATAACATATAAATTTTTTTTAAAAATCAGGACTTCAAATTCAAAGACCCAATATAGAAAAATGGGCATCTGAGATGAATGCACAGTTCTCACATGAAGAAATACAAATGGCAAATAAATATATGAAAAAAATGTTCAACATCATTAGTCATATGAGAAATGCAAATTAATTTAAGACTGAGATTTCATCTCACCACAGAAAGAATGGCTATCATCAAAAAGCAACCAATAACAAATGCTGACAGTGCTGTAGGCAAAAAGGAACATTTCTCCATTGTTGGTGGGAGTGTACACTGGTACAACCACTGTGAAAATCAATGTGGATATTCCTCAGAAAACTAGGATTAGAAGTTCCATTCCACCCAACTAGTCTCCTTCTGGTTATTTTCCCAGAAGAAAAGAAACAGCAATATATGTGCACCCATATTTATAGCAGCACAGTTTATCTAACTAAATCTTGCAAACAACCCAAAGGTCCATCAATCAAGGAATGGATAAAAAAATATGGTATTTTTATACAATGGAGTACTACTCAGCTATAAAGAAAGATAATCTCCAGGCTTTTATAGATACATGGATACAATTAGAGACCATAATCATAAGTGAAATAAACCAGACTCACATGTGTAAACATTTGTATTATCTCCCTAGTGTAATAAACTGAAAGAATAAATAAGATCCAAAAGTTACAATACATGTAGTAAAAAGGAAAGCAATTGCTCAAAAGGAAAGAACAACAGGGATGGGGGAAAAAGAAAAGATGGAAGGTGAAAAAGGATATGTGTGTGTATATATATATATATATATATATATATATATATGCAATATAGCTAAGATAACTGTACTCCTAATTTCTATTAGTTCATTGAAAGGAACATCCAGTGCTTATGCTGTTTTATCAATTTTCCATCCTTGTATCTAGTAAGCTGAGCAGCTACTTTGAAGATAATAATATGCATTATATTATCCATTGTTAATTTTCTATCATCTTGTTTTGAAAGTCTGCATAGTTTTTATTGTTTTTTCTCCCTTTAAAATAAAATTTTAAAAGAAATACAAAGTGAATGTTTACATTGTAAAAATGGTGTGAAAGTGAAAACCACACTGCCATTAATGTCCCTCAGAATACTCTCCCTCATTTTGAACAACCCTATCCCATCATTTTTTGCCTCTTTCTGAAGCAATCCTGGTAGTTCTTTTATGGACCTTCTTTATGAAGTGTGATCAAGAATATAGTTACATTCAAATGTAGTCTGGGAAGGAGGCTCTGAAAAGCCTCAAGCATCTGCTTCTCTTGGGGTGGAACCTGCCCCCTGTGGCCACCCCTCCATGGCGCCCTCTGCTCCAGGAGGGTCCTGAGCAGGTACCACCAGCACTACCCTTGGTGCTGCACTCCTCCCACTGCAACCCAAGGAAGCAATTTCAGGAGAGGTAAATAGACACATTGTGCTTTCCCAGGAGACTGAGTTTGGGGTGTGGTATTCAAGTAAACTCTACAGTGCTTCCAAGATAGCTTCTTCTGGTGGATAAAGCCTTCTTTTGTGTTATCACCAGTGTTGACTGACATTTGATAAGATCTTAGGGCTCTGGATGCTATTATAATGCCCTACTCCAATCCTATATGATTGGGATCAATTCTGGAAAGGGTTTATTAATTTTAAGCCTATTGGAGGATATCATCATATAATTCCTCTAACACAACACACACTTACACATATATACACGTGAGCAAGTGTGGATGAAAATAATAATAAAAATGGAATGTGACTTGCTCCATCCATGTGCCAAAAAGTATCCTAGTCCTGTACATAGAGTAATTTATTTAATAATCTTGTGCAGTAAGTGCTGTTATATCTTTCATTTTTACAAGCAAGGAAGCTAAGTGTGGAGAGCTGCTCAGACTCAGTCTAAGCTCAGGGCATGTAAGGACAAATCCGGGCAGCCCTGAGAACATGACCCCATTGTCAGCACAGGCACACATCGGAGCATAATTATATAACTATGACTTAGCAGTGGACAACTACACATGTGCCCATGAGGTCAGCATGTAAGGATGTAAATAGGTGATAATCTGCATAAAAATCTACAATAAAGATGCAGGTGGCTCTTGTAGTCTGCTCTGCTCCATGCTGCCTGCTAGTGTTTCTGATGTCTTGCACACCTCTATTCTTTAACCATTGGACCTCACCCTCAAAAAGCTCCCTTGGGCACTTTGAGTGATCCAGCACTAAGGTACAGAGAAATGAAGTACCTTAACTAATGACATGGTAGTCAGTGATAAATTAAAAAAACCAGGGGTCACATAAAAAAAATTGGGGGCCAGGGACGTAGCTCAGTGGCACAGCACGTGCCTGACAAGTGTAAGGTTGTGAGTTCGATTCCCAGTACCAAAAAATAAAAATATTTAACAACAAAAGCAAAATATAAACTACAATAGAGAGAAATCAAAACATTAAAAACTATTTCATTTTATTCTCTACACTGTTATAAATATAAATAAAATCAAACTGTTTCCTAAGTGATATTAGTTATAACATAAATCATTCACCAAGCAGTTCCCAGTCAGTTGTTTATAATTAGAGACGTGCCTGGGGTCATCCCCAGCTGAATCTGTTTAACCTAGAAATGGCAGGTGGAAGGGTGTCAAGGCCCTCAATGGTTTTGTTAATTAAGCTGAGAGTGGAAAGTTCTCCAGTCCCAAGAGCTGTGCTGCAACCGTAGAGTAGCTGGAGCTGTACCTTGCTATAGGCACTGGCTTACCCGCATGCTCCACGCCCAGAGAATCAGCACCCGGGTCTGCACTAAACATCCCCCACCAGGGCTCCTCGCTCCTGCTCTCTTACCCAAGCCAACACAGGGCCACTCTGCAGCAGAAGCAGAGCTGGAGAGAGCCCCGCCGTGGTGTAGGTTCCGTGGCTCACCATGCAGGGATACTACACAAAAGGAAAAACATCCAGAAAGATGCAAATAAAACTTCACAATAGTGGCTCCCTCTGTGAGTTATTTTGGATGCAGACAAAAAAGACGTGGATCCCACTGGACAGTACTCAAAGGCAAATATTTCATCTATTATTGTATTCTTATAATATTTCACCAGGAAAAATGCTTCATACATTGACCACTTAATGAAGCTACTTTTATAAATCTAGCTAGAAAAAATTAATTTTCAAAAATTTTTATTTTTAAGTGACATCTAACATTTGCACATATTTACAGAGTCGAGTATGGTCATTTGATACATTGTACACAATATATTGTACAATGCATAATGATCAAATCAGAGTAACTAGCACTCCTCTCTCCTCAAACATTATCATTTCTCTGTGTTAGGAACTCGCACACTCTTACGCTGTGAAATAGAAAACTAATTCTTGTGTGCTGCAGTTGTACCGTGCCTCACAACTCGAGAACTGTGCTCTTCATCCACTGTGTTTTGGTACTCATTATCCAATCTTTCATCATCCACCTTCCCTTCTCCCCTAACTGCTAAGAGCTCTTTCAGAAAAGGAATGTTCTTTAACACTGAAATCTTTCCATAGACTCAATTTTCCTTACCTAATCTAAAATGCTTTGCTGTTACCATGTGGAGAATGACTTAACCTCAGTTCACAGCTTGTACTCCATTGTTGATTCATTTTAAAACAATTTAAATGTGCATCTGCTATATGTCAGGTACATTGCTAGGTCATGTGGATAAGGAATGAACTCAGTAGACACAAGCCCTGCTCACAGCACAATGCAGGTACGATTTTAGCAATGCGTCAGAAAATATATCCTTTCTTCCCATGAGGTCCTCAGGAGTAAGCAGAATAGTGAACAGGAATAATTTGGGAAAAGGAGTAGGATCTTAAGTTCGTGGGATGTTACTGACATGCAGATCATTCTGACCTTATGCCAGGAGCAATGTGAAGGAACTGAGGTGTGTCTGACCCCTGATGATCCAATCAGACTTATGTTTTACAACCAAAATGAAATAAACCACTGGATGGAAAAAGAGCACCCTACACCAACCACACATGATTTTGCAATCATAGAATTAAAAAAATAATGAAACACACTAACACCAATGCTCCTCTGGAAAGGAGATAAAGTAATCCTTTATAATTCAGAAATGATGCACAAGGGACAGTTCTCAACCAGGGAGAGACAGCTCAAAGTCTACCATGAAGGTTTTGATTGGAATCCTTGCACACCAACGTTCTAAGTTTTCCTTGTAGAACCAAAACATGTTTGAAGGAAAAAATGGAATCCACTCTAACTTAGCTTTTGCTTTTGGATAATTGGATTTTGGATAATTTCCTTCCTGTTACCCCAATGCTCCCCAAATGCAATTTCTCAACTTCATGCTTTGCCTCCTCCTAAGACAGTGAATTGTGTCCTGTGCATGTTCTTGAGGACACTGATCAATGAGTTTTTATTAATGAACCAAATCACTAGATCTTTGTTAGCAGATGTTTACTCACCACATGAGTCTGGTTCTTTGGGTCGTAACAATAACTGTTTGTATTTCCAATTCAGTTGTTGTCTTTCCTCTTTTAAGATCAGCGAGTACTCTAATAAAAGATTTCAGAAGACACCAAGTTCAAGATACCTGCATTACTACATATCATTCTGCAAACTAAGGATCTTAACAAAGTGAGAATGAAATAATGTGCCCTTATCATGTAGCTAGGAGACAAAATATTGTTTGCTCTATATTAAATGTCATACTTAAAGCCAGTGGCATTTGTAGCTCTAAGGGGCAATGTGCTTTATTCAAATACTTAAACACAGACACTCATCTCACATTTCTCTTTAACAAGCAAGTCTATCAAGAGCCATGCTCTTGGTTACATCAGCTACAACTGGAAGGCTATAGTGAACACATGTGTTCTTATATTTTACCAGTCATTCCCACTTTCAGTTTTTCAGGGTTTTGAAGATATGAAAGCAGTAAACAGGAAGGGCACTCAGGACCCTCCTGTTTCCTTGCTATACTTTCTATTAAAAGTGATTCTGAGTCTGATTGTCTTGATGGGTGGCCAGCGTTGCAGCCGTGGTGGTACAGGAGATGTCTGTATTGGTGGCAGGTGATTGGTTTGTGACTAAACGTGGTAGCCATACCAAAAGAGAAGAGCCTGGAAGGGGAAGGGGTTACATAATTTGTGGACCCAGTGCAAAGTAAAGTACAAGATACCTCACTGGAAGATAATTATTACAAATTTCACGAGGGCAATGGTGGAGCTTTCAATCAAACATGAGGTCCTTTTAAAGATGGAGTCCTGTGGGGGAGGATGGCTCACACAGGGGACAGCACTTTCCAGGTCAGATTGTTCACTGTGAGGAAAGATGTGTTTTAGACCTCTTCAAGCAACCTGGTCATCTTCAAACCTCCTTTTTACTTCCTGTTTCTTTTTATCGGCAAAAGAGGCAGAAATCAGAAATACACTGAAATATAGAGTTGTGTTTCAAAGCTATTTATTGCTTATTTTAGAAAATTAAAGAAGGTAAACCAAATAGCTAATACCCTTTTGAGGGAGAGAGGTGAGATAGGGTTGTAAATTCTACTATCCATTGACACTAGGAAGGGGCATAAGCCCTCCCTAGAAACAGCTGGTTGGCATGGTGAAGTGGTAAAGAGAGCCTTTTTCTTTTATGATCTGGCAAAGCAAGACTAAGACTGAACCCAAAGAGTAAACTTCAGTGAAATTATAGAGCTGGGACTTTATACAAAGCACAAATGAATGACCTCAGAGGAAGGGTTAGCTGAGCGACCAGGGCAGGTAGAGGAAGCAGGCAACACAGCAAAGCTCTGAGGAGCTTCTGAAATTTAGAATAGTATTATAATCATTGCTTGTTTGGTTTGAGACTTTGATTGGAGCTGTGACAGTCACCTTTTACACATGGTTTTATTAAATTTATATGTCCTTGGATCAAGATAGTGTGATATAACTGATCATTCTCCTCTTGCAGAGGGAGAAACTGAGGTCAAACAGGTTGCATGATTTTGCCAAAGTCATACTGCTACAAAGTTTCAGACTACAGCTTTTGATCTTTACCGGACACAACCTGCAAAAAAGGAGCAAATATAACGAAATGAGGACCATGTTTCAGAAAGTAAGAGTTTTGCATAAATTGAAAAGTAAGCAATGTAATAAACCAGGAGATTAAAAGTCTAATTAAAGATAATCATTTGCAATTAGTTTTATGTCTCAAATATTTTGGATTGATATTTATGCTTCCTTGTATCTATTAAAATGAGTTTTATTAGGTATTTGCTAAAGACTCATATTGGCTATTCACCAGAAGAGAAACTATCTACTTTGGGGCATAGCAGGGAAGCAAATGCTCCACCTACGGGTAAATGCTGATTGGGTCATATTTTCAACCCACAAGGGAAAAAGTTAGGAAGTGTCTAAGTGGGTTAAATGGCACAAAATAGGCACCTGATGAATAAGTAAATGCCTATAGAATGTGAGGGGAAATAGGGCATAAACTTGTATTTCGTAAAAGAAAAAAAGATAACTTGTCTGTCCCTACCAAATTTGTTAGCCTATAAATTTAATGAGGACAACATGAACTTCTTTCTGCGGTACTGGGGATCGAACTCAGGACCCTGCACTTGCTAGGCAAGCGCTTATTCCACTGAGCTATATCCCCAGCCTACATGAACTTCTAAAAAAGTTCCTGCATGCTAAATAAAGGTTCATAGCCTTCAAGCAAAAATATTTCTTCTTTAACCAAGGACTTATCTGTATACGTACCATTGTCACATGACTTGTACCTTAAAGTCAAAAGAAATCAGGCAAACTTGCACAAAAACTGCAGCTTCTTCACCATTATGAGGGATTTCAATCCACATTGATTGACAGTTTCAGGTGGAACAGAAAAATATGTCTTTTGATAGTTTGCATTCCTCTCCCAATCCAATAAGCCAAGTAAGGTAACTCTCTTATCTCTCATTAAAATCCAACATAGATTCAAAATAACCACTACGGTAGTTTGCAGGCTTCCCTAAGAAGGAGACATAGTGCGTAGAACAGGGCACCTGCTCAATAACATGTCGAATGCCCTTCTTCAGCAATAGCAAGTACACTGGTTGCTCTCTGTGCCATCTCCCACACAAAGTTAGATTTGGCGTCTCATTTTCATGGGCTGTATTTCAGGGCAGCTCTCCTAGTTACAAAAGATCTGTCAAACTAATTCCAGCTCAGAGAGTAGTTGTTGACAATATCATAATATGTCCCCTGCTCAGTGATGTGTTTTGTGAAGGTCTTAGAAATTTCAACTAGCACATAGCCTAATGACTGTTTCATGGCTAGTATTCTGTGAAATGTTTGAACAAAACCCCACAAAGAATGAATCTCTAATGGTGAGAATTTTGGCATCAACAGATGTGTGAAGGATGTTCTTGGACAATGAAATTATTCAAGTAGAACTCAAGTCCACATAAAATAACTTCAATTCTGACTCTCTGTGCATGTCAGAAAAATCTCACAGACACAAATAGACCAACACAAAAGAACAGAAAATCCAGGAATAAAATTATGTATATATACAATCAACAAATCTTTGACAAAGTTGCCAGAAATATATGATGAGCAAAAGGATAGTCTCATTAATAAATGATGTTTGAAAACCTACTTATCTACTTTCAAAAGAAAACAATAAAACTGGACTCCAGTCTTATACTACATACAAACAAACAACTCAAAATGCAATAAAAATTTAAAGGCAAGACCTAACTCTATAAAACTCCTAAAAGTAAATATAGGATAACATTTCCTTCACATTGATCATGTCAATGACTTTTTCATAAGACAACAAATACAAAGGCCACAAAGGAAAGAAGTATACAAACAGGATCACATGGAACTAAAAAACTTCTGTACAGAAAAGGAAACAATGAACAAAGTGAAAGGCAACATAGAGGTTGGAAGCAAAATATATATCAAATGAGTTCTTCAAAATGCATAAGCAATTGCTGCAACTCAGTAGCAAAAACAGACAAGCAAACAAAAACCTACTAACAAAATTTAAAAATTGATGAAGACCTGAATGATATTTTTGATAGAATCTAAGAATGGTGAATATGAACATAAAAAAGCTCTCACCATCACTAGTCATTGGGAAAATGCAAATCAAAACCACAAAGAAATATTAACTAGCACCTGTTCAGATGACTTTTATAAAAGTCATAAGTGTGGGTGGGGAATGGATAAAGAGAATCTTGAACACTAGTTGCAAGAATGAAAACTGGTACAGCCATTATGAAAAATAATGCGGTTTCCTAAAAAATAAAGTAAAATAAAATAAAATAGAACCATTGATGTGGCAATCCTACTTCTAGGTATCTATACAAAGGAAATGAAATCAGCATCTTAAAGAGATACCTGCATCCCAGTTCAATTGCAGCATTATTTACAATAGCAAAATTATGGACACACTTAAATGCCCACTAATGGGTGGATGAGTAAGAAAAGGTGGGGTAATTCAAACTTAAAAAGAAGAAAGAATTGGGTAGTATAGCTCAATGGTAGCATGGTGAGCCTGAATGATACCTGAGTCAAAATGACAGAATCACAAAAACAAGAACAGAAGCAAAAGCAGAAAGATAGAGGTAAGGAAGAAAGAGAGGAAAGGAGGGAGGGAGGGAGGGAGGGAGGGAGGGAGGGAGGGAGGGAAGGAGGGAGGGAGGATGGAAGGAAGGAAGGGAGAGAAAGCAAGAAAGAGAGGGAGAGGAAGGAGGAAGGAAGGGAGGAAAGGAAGAAGGAAGTGAAGGAGAAAAGATCCTGCATTTTGTGACAGCATAAATGAACTTGGAGAATTTTATGCCAAGGAAAGTAATGCAGACAGAGAAACACAAATATTGTATGATCTTACTTATACGTAGAACCTGAAAATGTTGAACTCATGGAAGCAGGAAAGAGAGGAATGGTTGCCAGGGGCACAAAGGCAAGATATTAACTGTCCTTCCTTCCCCTTTCCACATATATACACATTGGTCATTACAGGAGCTCACAGATGTGTTTTCAACTTCGTTGGGATATTTATATCATAATGTGTACATATATCAAATTATCACAGTGTAGATTTTGATATATGCAATTGTTTAGTTGATTATCAATAAAACTGGAAAAAATCTATGCCCTACTTCTGGATAGAATTCTTTCCAGCAAAATTTAAATCGTCCCTGAACTGCTCCACGGAGAATGTGAAAAGGGTAACACTTTCCTTACGCAAAAGTTTTTTCATATATTTCAGCCCTGGAGGGATAGGGAGATTGATCTATTATCACCATGATATATTTCCACACAAGACCTTCTTCTCTGAAGAGTACACAGCAATTCAAATGCACAAAACTAATATTGTTTCAAATTAACTCACACTATATCTTTAATGGCTTATGCTTTTCTACTAATTAGTTGTAGTAATTATATCAAAAATTTCCAATCTTCATGACGGAAAATGTTTCAAGAAAATATAAGCACGTGGATTCAGAGTTTTTTCTGTTTTATTTTATTTTAATAGCTTTTAATTAAGTGAAATGTAACAAAAATCACACTGCTCTTGAGCTCCAAGGAGCTGCTTTCAAATTCCGAAGAGACTGAGCTATGTGAACCTAGTTGGTGAATTTACACCTCCTATATTTCAGCTCCTAGTTGGCAAGATGGGGCATTTAATTACTGAGCATGAAGCAGCACTGACTGGACCAGGCACTAGTTGCACTTCTTTGACAATATGAATTCATTTATCCCTCTAGGCAACCACAGCGGACAGCACTATTATTAGGCTTGTTGTGCAGATGAGAAAACCAGAGAATAGAAAGGTTATGTAAGATGCTCATGATCCTACAGCTGCGAAGCAATAGACAGAACTTTAACACAGACAATCTGGCTCTGGAGTCTTGTAATCTTAAGCACTGCATATTTGGCCATGCCTCTGGAGCTGCAATATGGAGTAAAAGATCCATATCTGCAATGTACGCTTCAGTTGCATGAAGCACATGAGCTGCCTGACACACAGGAGCCCTACACCACACAAGAGGGCTGAGGAGAGCCCTTGTTGCATCTTCACAAGTGATTGGGTTCCCTTGGTAGCTAGCTATGAGACAGAAGTACAAGCCATCCAAGAAGTAATCACAAGAAAGCCCTAGGAGAGCAGGAGAATGGGAAAGTGAGACAGGGCAGCGATGGAAGTCGAACCTGCATATAGCGATGAAAATCGCACTATGGGTGGGGAGGCTTCAGTTCTCAGCAGACATTTGGGACATGGATAGACATAGGTAAAAATGGCCCCACTCAAGGAGCAAAGAAGGTAGGATTTGAGTCACTGTCTCCATTCCTCATTATTTGGGGATGATATTGCTAGGCATGGCGGAGGGCATTAACTTCCAGGCATTTGGGGCTGGTGCCTGCACACTGATCCCACACCCACTTCTATGAGCAGAGGAAGCTTTCAGGAAAAGACTGGTGCTGCTCTGGAAGGAACAATAAATGCCGGGGAGAGGGGGAGGACTCTGACATCCCTGGAGATGATGGGAAAGGTGCAGGTACCCCACTTCCTACACTCCATCTGCTCAGGAATAGCTGCACAGTCTTCTGAGCACAAACATGCTGTGAGCCCCCTCTGGAGACACCCTCTCCTCCCTGACCTCCACTGCTGCTGGTTATTAGGGTTTCAGCATCACTCAGATTCTGTGGGGCAGTTCTATGTACCAGAAAGTCTTCCAGGTATTAGGAACAAAATACTGAAAAGCTAAAATAAAAAAAAGACAGGCAAAAGTCCTTGCACATCTGAAGCCTACATTCTAGTAAAGGGAAATAAGAAAAAGTAACAAAATGTGTGGATGATATTATGCACTGAAAGACCACTAAAATGGGAAATGAAGGTAGAATGAGAAGGTTGGAAAGTGTGGTGGGGTCCATGTAAATCTAGATGAAATGTTCAAGGACCTCACAGAGGACATAAGTGTTTGAAGGATGTGAAAGAACCAATTATGCCGGTGTCTAACGGAGGAGAGACTGGAAAGGGGGACAGGCAGAGCCCCTCATCCAAGTAACAGCTGGGCTCTGGAGATGTGTGAAGATCTGAGAGGCAGAGGGTAGTGTTACTGGATGGAAACTACCACAGGAAATAGGCAGGAGATGAGATCAGAGAGAGAAACCCGCTCTGTATCATCAGGCTCTATGCAGAGTTCATGAACAGAGAAAGGGGAGCAGGTGTGGGCACAGCCTGGCAGGCTTGTCTGTTGGACTGAGAAAGGAAGACGGGGACAGAAGAGGGAGCACGTAAGTGAGCTTACTTGGCTACAAGGATAGCCAAGTAAGGGATGCGGTAGAGGATGCCTAGTGGTGACAGGGACATGGGGAACAGGAGCTGCATTCTGAGTACAGATGGGACTTCGCCAAAGCTTAGACAAGGGATACGAGAGAATGATAGCGGCTCCTAGAATAGAAAGCCTGAGGGCTGGTACTCTAGTTTCAGCTCTATAGTTGAGGAACCTGAGTTCCAAAAGAGGTAGAGCTACTTGCCTGGGGACACTCAGTTGAGCTGAGAGATCCCAGGACTTCCTGTTTCAGGGACATCTACTGACAATGTCCAGTGAGGGAGATAATGCCTAATAGCTATGCTCTCGTGGAAGGCACAAATAGTAGGTTTCCCCATTTATTTATTCACAAATATCAAACCCTCAGGAGAATCAAGGAAGTTTTCTCATGACAGTCCTGGTGAGGGTACTGATGGGGACATCTTCACCGCTGTAAGTAATGTACTCCATTCCCAGCCCTTTGGTTACCATCTTGATTTTTCGCACAAATGTATCTTCTCCTTTAATGATGTCTGCAGATCTATTTGGCTGTCAACAGTGAAAGCCCTCGGGTGATCTTAAACTCTAGAGAAAAGAAGCTTTAGTTTTCCATAAAAGATTGTTTTTTCATAATCTATTTAGTTCAGTCTGGACCCTTTTCCCATAAAACCCTTATTTATGTATTATTATTTTTTTTTAATCTCATAACATACGCTTAATGACTGGTAGGGTGATTTTGCACACAAATGGGGTTAAATCAAAGCTCTTCACTTTGGAAGGAAGCCAAAATAATGTGGAGCAAAGACTATTTTTCTCATCCCTATTCCTCCTACATTTGTGCATTTCTCCTCCCTTCTTCCCAGATGCACATAACTGATGAGATAACCAATTCACAAAGTAGAACATATTTGTGTACAGGGTACAAAAGTGTACAACTGCTTTACAAAATATCTGTGACTGGTTAGATTTTTCCTCATCTACAAGCAGAATCAGTTTCCACTCCCTGAGCATACCCTCATCAGCTAGATGGGGAAGCCTCCAGAAGCCTGCTGAGCAGCAGGAATAAGTCTGTCTTGACATGAAGCCAGCTTTGTTCATTCCATAATGCTGCTCATTCAGCTCTCACAGTGACTTTCATGCAGGGCCCATCTATGCCAAGTACTATTTTGAATATCACATTTTATTCCAAAGGGGAAGTTCAAGCTCTCTTTCCTAATACTGATAAAACAGAAAAACAAACTGGACTCTAGCAGATTTCTCTAATTATTGTTTCCTGTTGTTGCCTTTAGCTGATACCCTTGTCATCACATTCTTCTCCAGAAGCTACAAAGTCACCAAATGGTATCTTTCTCACTTTATGGGAGGCCGAATCCAATACTCCTAGCACAATGAAGTCACAATTGCTTCTTAAAACACAAACGACAAGCTTCCTTCCATATCTTCCTTCACTTACTTGAGACCCTAGAGAAGAGGTTCATGAGGATGAGGGGTCTCACATTTGTCTCTGCTGATGAAAGATGCTCTTAGGACAAGGTAATGCTGCCTCTGCTTGACTAATTCTTGTTTAAGAAAAAGAAAACCAAAGAGGCTCAGAGAGGATATGCTAGGTAGGAAATGGGAGACCTGCCCAGACTCAACAAGAAGAGTGACTTTGATGAGAGGAGATAATGACTATGTGGGGGCAGAGCCTGAATTTAAAAGTGATGTATTTACAAGGAAAGATGCTCATGACTGCTTAAATACTTGTGTGTGGTTATTAATAATCCCCAAACATAACAAACTCACAAGGCATATGTTTCCGTTACAGTGAAAGCAATTCCCTGCTCATCAAGGGGGATAACACGCAAAGCTCACCCAGAACCACACGGCACTGTCAGCAAGCAGCCAACTTCTGACACGGGTGAGCAATGGTGCTGCTCCGGCCCCCAGTGCCAGTACCCAGGAGCCTGGCAAGGAGGGAAGAAAATAAATTAGATCACAATCCAGGTGGGACAGTCATTCTGTTGGGCAGCTGGTGGGCCCCTGAAGGAAGCATGTGTTGAGTCGCAGCAGAAACAGGCTATGTTGCACTAAATGCGTCCAATAACACAGATCTGTGCTTCAAGATTAGGGCAGGAGAGGCTGGTCCTTGGGTACCCGCAGCTTTCTAACCAGGTCACTTCGCTTTCTCTCACTGTGACTTCACAGATTGCTCACACAACCTTCTGTTTATCATCCTGCTTTGGGCTCACCATCTCCTCCTTCTCCCCTTCCTCTTCCTCCTCCCTCTCTTTCTCCTTTTCCTTCTTCAAAGATCAACATAAAAGTGAGGATATTATCTGAAAAAGATTGGCATATTTAGCCACCACCAATGTTCAAGCAAACATTGACATCCTAAAGAAGATTTTCTGTTAAGTAAGAGGACTGGATATTAAGAATACTCTTGACAAGGAGACACCCTAAGTCCATGGTGCACAAAGTTCTGTCACTGATGAGCCTTATCCCATCTTTTGCAGCAGCTTATTAAAAATTCAGGCTTTCAGATCCTTCCTCTTCCCAGACACTCAGAGTTAGAATCTCCATTGTAACAAGATCCTTCATTCACGTGCATATTCAAGTTGAAGAGGAGAAGAATAATAAAAAGAGAAAAACTGAAGGTTCAAGCAAAAACAGGAAGATATTGAATCATGCAACACACTGTGTTTGGGCTTTTAACCTCAATTTTGTCATTAAGAATTTATCTCTCCCTTTCCTTTGGTTCTTCCTTTTACATGAACAACACTGGAAATGAAACTCTTTAAAGAAGTAGTTGTAATATAGCCATCAACAAGTCCAGCTGGTCCAGCTAGACCCCATATTCAGCTCTGGAGCAAGCACTATGAATCTGATTGGCCACAGAAGGTCACATGTATACAGCTTGACCAGCGCAATAAGTCCTGTGCCCCTGTGACCTTTGAGGTAGGAAGATGGGATTATTCAAAAGAAAATCCAGGTGCTCTTACCTGAAGGATGAAACTGCACACAAGGCAGGCAACCACAATAGATGACCAGTACTTTGATATTTTTCAGGCCAAAATCCCCAACATCATTTACTGAGGTTCGGCTTTACATGTGGCAAGTTGCTAAGAACTAGCCATTACCCCATGATGAATAGTGCCAGTCCTCACTATTGTCCTCAAGAGAGAAAAGAGGCCCGAATCATTGTGTAGAGCAGCTACCCACAGACTCAAGCCACTTGCTACAGATTTCAGAACAGAGAACAATACCGCTGCGTCAGACACATGTGGGCTTTAGGAATGACTAGGTTTCTAGTCCGTGGGGCCCATAGGAAAGCAAGAGCTAAGATTTGGAGATGTATGGTCAAATCTTAAAACATAGGAAGTGAACCAGTGGAAAACCGGAACCAGACTGTAAAGGGCAGCTGTGAATGTGGAAGCACTTGAGAGGTGGATGGCGTCAAGAACATTTCAAGACTACAAATTTGGTGGAAGTTGCAGAAGGAGGACAACGGTGAGTGGGAGAGGAATTTCACGCTTACGGTCACTCTCCACGTGAACCGGGTAAGGTGTTATATCCTAAGTGCTGGCACATAAGGTAACTTCAGTAAGTCAACAGAGGCCCGGAACTGATTGCTTTCTCGATTACAAATAATTCGAATTTAGGGAAGAACTAGGAGAATTTTTTAAAAGACAACATTCAATGCCGGTACCTGGGTTAAATATTACAACAAATTTTGAAATGCACTCCCACACGAAACTACTAACCATCCAGCCGGTGTGAACTACACTTAAGTAGAGGCCTGCCCTACCCTTTCTCCAGGAAAATGACATAACTTTCCTGGACTTAACTTTTTAAGCAAAAAAAGAGACTACATACCTCAGAGGGAAAGAGAAGGGGTAAAGGAAAGGGGATGGAGGGAGAATGGGAAGAAGAAGGGAGGGAGGAAAGCAAGCAAGAAAGTGGGGAGGAGAGGAAGAAAAGGGAAACAGAGCAGGGACAGAGGTGAGCGGGGAAGTTATTTTTAAAGTCTAATGGGATTCACAGCATGTTCTGTGAATCGATTTCCCGTCAGAGTCAACTTTAGACAGCTCTTAAACTTGTGAAGTCAGGTGTCGCTCTGGGTTCAAGCCTCCTCTGAGTTTGAGCTTCCCTCTCACAGTTCTGACAGGGTCGGCAGTGCATTTAGAACCTTTCACTAAAGGTGACACCAGGAAAGGACAGTTTCAGAACAGGATGTGAGAGTATTCAATGTGGATGCAGAGGGGTTTCCTGGCCTCCTGCTGGGAGGGGCTTCTCTGAGTGTTGAAACTTTGAGTTTTCATGAGCACCGTGCAAGCCCCTACTCTGCCAAGGCAACCACTTACTACTTTCAGGTGCAAAAGCCCTCAGCATCAGAATAACCAGTGCTGCAGGCAGCAAAGATTCCCCCAGTGATTTACTTACTGTCCTCAGGTAAGCAGCGCAGCGCAGAGGAGCCCAAGAACAATAGGTCCATCCATTCTAGAAGGCATTTTCAAACTGGCAGTGGACAACCACATCTCCAATGGGGTCGTCTTCTGTATAGCATCTGGTTTATTTATTTATTCCCAGCATATCTGGAATAGATACTGCTTTCTGCTTTCACCTCACAGATATTGAGATATTGACATGCTGTGCATGCATGTGTGTGTGTGTGTGTGTGTGTGTGTGTGTGTGTGTGTGTGTATCTGTGTTATCACCTAGTTTTATTCTTAAATTGTGGCTTTCACCTTTCGTTTCAGTTGAAGAGAGACAGGTCTGAGTGCTCATAGGTAGGGCCTGACCAATAAACAAAGCTATCTACGTGGTACAAAATAACTAACTTTCTGAAGAGCTATTGAAACATCTGCAATTATCTTAAAAGCCGTTTTAAAATATTTCCCAATATATATTTTCTAGCATACATTTTCATTTGTTTTTATTTATAAATTTGTTTGCTACCATTTCGGTGGCTAATATTTTCATCTTTCTCTACCACACAGGCTTGTTATATGTGCATGTATGTGCGTGTGTGTGTGTGTGTGTGTGTGTGTGTGTGTGTGTACAGCTTGTATATAGGGAGATCATGTGTATAAATGTATTCTTGATGTCTGTGCAGTGTCTGCATGTGCGCACACTCATTTATGTGTGTTAGTGTTTTGTGTTTGAGAATGTAAGGTGTAAGTGTTTAGGGTGTTATACATAGCCATGTTTGATGCTGTATGTGCGTATATATAGAAATGTATATATGTGTTTCTGTTCATAAAATATATGTGTACCTTGAAGTACATGTATTCATGCATGGTGTGTTTGTGTGTGTGTTGGTGTCCAGAGCACTGAGAAATGTATACAGTAGTAGTGTGGAGTACACATAAGTGTGTGTAGCCTATGATGGATTGCACGTGTGTGTGTGTGTGTGTGTGTGTGTGTGTGTGTGTAGAGCTAGGAGAAGGAATTATGTGTACATATATGTGCATGTCAAGTGGACACACCGAACATCTTGATTATGTTGTGATACAGTAAGTTATAATAAAGAAATATTTTGAGATTATGAGAGGACATTGCTCTTTTCCATATTTAAAAAAGTCTGTGTTTGAAGTAGTCTTTGAATATTTGTTTTCATACACAAAGCAATTATTCTAGTTCTTAGCCAAAGGCAGCCATCTTGGACTTTTGGGAAATTGTCCAAAATAATACTTCCTAAAAGCTATTTAAAATTGGAATGGACATGCCATTTTTAGGTGTCCAAAGGGATGACAGAAGAGAGTTGATGGTGTGTTATTTTGGAGGAGAAAAAACTATTAAAATATTTCTGACTATAGCAACAATAAAATACTAATGAACCAGAGGAACAGATGGAAATGGAAAAGCGTGTGCAATGTCAAAACCCAGAATACAGTGATTTGTTAAATTACGGGGTTTTTTTTTCCCCTGAGAGAGAAGCTGCAGTTTGCTGATAATTCAACAACAACTGGGATTATTACTGTAACACAGCAATGCCATTTTCTGCCCAAAACCTGCAAGAACTAATTAATTATATAGCTTTGGTTACTAGGTTAGAACCAAGCTTTGCTGTTCAGCTTCCAAAGACCAAACTTAATAAATTATCAGAAAAACAGAATTTTCCTAATTGTCTGTGGACTATTGTCAATAGTTACAAAGACTACAATCAATTGCTAGGAGGGAAATGTCTCATGATAAATTCTGTTTGCTGTTTTATCCATTTGGAAAGACTTTTCCACAGCGTCTTATATTCTGCAGCCACCTGGACTTTCTTAGTAACAGAAATTTGTCGTGTTGCGTTCCAGCTCTAAATATAATGTAAGCATCAGGAGAGTGAGTGGCTCCTCAGAAGGGTTTTAGAATAGTGCCAGCTGGGTTTACGAGAGTAGATAGGTGATGAAAAAATCTCATATTATTCCCTCTGTTATAAACAAAAGTCTCCAGTCTGCTTCTTAATAGAGAACTGGGATTTCCAAAGCCTCCTGAGTACAGGCAAATGGGAAATAATGTTTTGTACATTGTCAAAGAAAAGAATTGCCTTTGTTTTGTTTTTCCTCAAAAACAGTTGGAAATTGGGAACCAAATTAAATCCTAAAGGCCCAGTGAAAATTGTGAAGCAAATAGTGGCCTAGAGTCTCCCTCCACTCTCAGGGCCTTTTCTCTCCTTCCATGCCTTGTCACCCCCCCACCCCACCCCACCCCTCCGCCGCATCTGGCATTTTCCTGCAGCCAGGGAAGCAGAACCTGTCCCTGGAAGTGGGAGGACCTACTCAAGAAACCTGCTTTGGGCAGCAACTTGCTACTATTTCCTATGACTGTAGATCATGTACACCCCCAGCATCTTACCCAGAGAAATGCACATCCATGTGCCTCAGGAAGATCATGCCAGGGTATCCAAGAGCACACTGATAGGAATTGTATAGGACCTGCACCATGACCAACAGTGGAGGGCAGAATAATGTGTATGTATGTTATCGAATTATTGCAAAACTTTATGTAAAGTGGATTTGTTTGGGTAACAGTAGAAGACTTCTAAAGCCAGTGCTGAAGAAAAGCAAGAAGCAAAATAACTCATGAATACAGCATTTTAAAAGAGAATTTGCATGCATATACAAAACATCATTAAGCTTTTACAAATGTGAATATAAATACACAGAAACAATGGTCTGGAATTAGTTTCACTGTATTATAAAACTAATTCTCCTCTGAGACGGTATGGAGGTCAGGATAGATTTAAATTTACTTCATTAGGCATATAACGCCATAATATGAAGATTATAAAAATGTCTGCTTGACAGAGTTCCTGGGAGGCCTAAATGAGCTAATAATAACACAACACATAGAGAATATTCACCAATGCTCTGAGTGCTTTACCTATTTCATTTAGTTTGAAGCAGGTAGAAATATTATGTCCATTTTACAGGTCAAGAAACTGAAGTATAGCAAAGTTCAGATACCTGCACAACAACCAGTAGTTTGTAATAGTAAAGCCATGGGGTCTGGAACAATGACAGTCTTCATACAGAGGTTGTTAAGTGAATAGTGACAAAGATTCAGAAGTGAAAACAATTGCTGAAGTCCATGAATCTCCAGAGGAAAATGAATGTGCTCAGATATCTGGATTTACTAGCATATTGCTCTAGCAACTAATTAAAGAGAAGATGGGTAGTCATCTAATTACATAAGTCCTAAATTTTAGGGTGAGTTTTATTCCTCTTTTCTCCAGACCCACTATGACAGATTCAAAAATTTATCTTAATATTTCACTCTGTGTGGCTTTCACATAGAGTACATTTCACCACACCTTAGCTTTGGGTTTGACCATTTGAACTGATTTGTTTGATGGAATTAAATATTTCTGATCTGGGCAAAGATTGAAAATCCTTTGTGTAGTTGAGTTTGTCCAACTGCACTCGTGCCACTGTTCGGAAAGAAAACATGCAAGGTATCCACTGCCCACTCAGAACAAGACAAGTAAAAAGGACAAGAACCTGGCCTGCCATCTATAGCCAAGTTTGCAGAACTCAACCAAGGTCAGCAAAATTCCAACTAGAAGACTCATGAGTAAGAGAAATGCTGTGGCTTACTCTAAGAAGAAAGCCTTTTACTGACCTCCCTGTGTATAGATCCCTCTGTCCCAATCACTTCACACATCAGTGTTGGTGCTGGAGTCATCATTCTAGAGCCTGTATCTGCTGCTATCAGTCCCCTACCCCAAAGCCTTTGATGGCTTCTTGGATGATAATGTCTCCCTATTGCTGGAGAACTATTTCCTGTTCTCTTATATTATGGTACATATTCACACAGTTCCTTTAGGAGTCCAGGATTCCCACAGCCCCTTATGCACATGTCTAAATTTCACTAATTTCATTAAAGCTTAAATCCTTCTTTGAGTCTTCCTCTTAAGTTGTCACTTCTTTGCTGTGCACAAGGACTTTTTCATGATTCTACAGAACCTGAGAATGACCACACCTGGCTCCTTGGAGATAATCATATTCTTTTCTAAGACCACACAAGCTCATCAAGTGCATACCTATTGCAACTATTCTATTTGTTTTTCCCAAGAAACACATGTTTAAAAGCCTGTGAATAGTTGTCAGACTAGGCTTTGTTATGCTACAGAATCAAATTAATCTCTAAATCTCTGGACTTCTGTGATAAAAGATTCCAATTGCATTGAAGCCTTGTGATAGTATCAGAGCACAACATAGCCTTATTTCACATTTATATCATGCATGGAATGGGTCAAGGGAGGTTATGTTCCATATCCTTACTCAGGGACCCAGGTTGGAGGAGAATTAATCTTATTTTCATCCTTTCATAGTAACTAACTGGTAGATCTGGGATTGCACTAGGTAAATTATTCCTAAATTCACCTTTTTAACATGCCTTTATATATTTCTCCAATCAAACACATATAAATTGCTGCACAATAAACAATACTATATAACAAACAATAAGAAAACATAACTTCATTCTTATACTGATGCTAGGAAAGAAGTATCACTATATCCATTTAACTCTGAGGAAATAAAAGTTCCATGACACTAAAAAGTGCACCAAAACTCAAATGACTAAGAATAATGCCAGAGATCAGACTCAGACATAGGGCTGAATACTGCTTGACAGAGTCTCAAGATATCGTGGATGACATGGACTTAAGGAATAGAACAAGAAGTCGTCGAAAAAGTTAAGGAATAAAGGAATGCCAACATGGAGAGAACTAGAACAAAAAGTATCTCCAAAAAATCACCTGGTCCAGACACATAGTAATCAATATCTCAGACTCAGCAAAAGAATAGAATATTAAAAGCTGTTAGAGAAAAGAAACAGATCACTTATAAAAGAAAGACTATCAGAATAATGATAGATTTTTCAACACAAACTATCAAGGCAAGAGCTTGAGTAAAGTATTTCAGGTCCTGAAAGGAAACAGCTTCCAATCCAGACTGATGTACACTGCAAAACTATCCTTGAAAATGAATGGAGAAAAAGACACTTCCATAACAAGAAACAACTGAAGAAATTCATGACCACCAAACCAACTTTACAAAAAGTACTGCAAGGTATTCGAGCAAGAGATAAAAAGGACCACAAGTTCAAGAACAATAAAAAGGAATCATCAAACAGAGCAAGCAGCTAACCAGAGAGGAAAAGTAGGGCTCCAACAGCAGGAAAATAACATGACAAAGATAAACCAATATATGTATATCAGTTTTAACCATCAATGTAAATGGGCTCAATTCACCAATCAAAAGAAGCAGACAGGCAGAGTGGATCAAGAAACAAAATCCAACAATATTCTGTATACAAGAAACACATTCAACTCAAAAGGAAATTCATAGACTGAAAGTCAAAGGATGGAAAACAATTCTCCATGTGACAGGAATTCAGTAAAAAGCAGGGGTAGCTATTTTGTTTGGAGACAATGTGAACTTCAAATCAAGAATGATCAAAAGAGAGAAAGAAGGTCACTATATACTTGTTAGGGGAAAACTTCAAGAGGAAGATAAAACAATCATAAATATCTATGCACCAAACACAGGAGCACACAATAATATAAGACAAATTTAACACATAAGAAAAATGAAATAAGCAGTAACACAATCAAAACAGGTTAACTCTAACACCCCATTGTCACAAAAGATAGATCAACTAGACAAAAAAATAGGCATACAATTAACAGAACTAAACTGAGCTTGGTGGTCATGAATTTCTTCAGTTGTTCCTTGTCATGGAAGTGTCTCTTTTCTCCATTAGTTTTCAAGGATAGTTTTGGAGTGTACATCAGTCTGGGTTGGAAGTTGTTTTCTTTCAGGACCTGAAATACTTTACTCAAATGGACGTAGTACACCTTTACAGAGTGTTCCACTCAACAATATCAGAATACACATTCTTCTCAGTTGCACAAAGGATATTCTCTAAAATAAACCATATACTAACTAGCACACAGAACATGCTTAAGTAAATGCAAAGGAATTGAAATTGTTTCATGCATACTGTTAGACCACAGTGCAATGAAATTGGAAATTAATGACAAAAAAAATGGCAGAAACTGCATAGGCACATGTAAATTAAATAACACCGTCCTGAACAACCAATGGGGTCACAGATCAAATTAAGGAAGAAACTAAATATTTATAATCCAATTAAAATACAGATACAACTTACAGGAACTTGTAGAATGCAGTGAAAGCAACTCTAAAGGGAAATTCATAGCAGTGAATTCCCACATAGGAAAACAGAATGAGCACAAATAAACAATCTTATGCTGCACCTCAAGCTTCTAGAAAAAGGGCAAGTCAAGCCGAAGGCCCAGAGAAGGCATGAAACTGTAAAGATTAAAGCAGAAATTAACACAGTGGATACTAAGAAATCAGTGCACAGAATGAATGAATCAAAGAGTTGGTTCTTTGAAAGAACAAATAAAATTGATAAACCCCTAGCCTCTGTTATCAAAAAAGGAAAGAAAAAATTTAAATTCATGCAATAAGGAATGAAAAGAATGAAATCACTACAGATACTGTAGAAATTCAGAACATCATCAGCACCTACTTTGTAAATCTTTACTCTCCTGGGATAGAAAACACAGAGGAAATGGACAGATTCCTAGATACATATGAATTACCAAAGCTGAAACAAGAAGATATAAAAATCCTGAATTGAGTATCAGCCAACAAAATTGAAAATGTAATTTAAAATGTACCGACAAAGCAAACTCAGGTCCTGATGGATTCATAGCTGAATTCTACAAGAAGTGTAGAAAAGAATTAATGGCAATTCTTCTCAAACTCATTAATGAAAATAAAAGGGAAGAAATTCTCCCTAAACTCATTCTTAGAGGCAAGTATTGCCCTGATACCGAAACCAAAGAAAGACTCAACCAAAAGAGAGAATTACAGGTCAATCTCCCTAATTAATATACATGTAAAATTTCTCAGTAAAACACTACCAAACAGAATGCAGCAATCATCAAGAAGATTATACATCATGACCAAGTGGAATTCATCCCATGAATGCAGGGATATTTTGATATATGCAAATCAATTAATGTAATACACCACATCATCAGAGCCAAAGACAAAATTCACATGATCATCTCAATACATGCAGAAAAAGCTGTTCAGAAAGTCCAACATTCATTCATGATTTAAATAAAAACTTACAGAAAATAAGAATGAGTGGACTTTACCTAAATCTGATAAAAAGCCATCTGTGAGAAACCAACAGGCAATATCATACAAAATAGACAAAAACTGAAAGCTTTCATTTTAAAATCAGGAACAAGACAAGGATGTGCACTGTCACCACACCTATGTAATATAGTTCTGGAAGTATTAGCTGGAGCAATTAGACAAGAAAGAAAAATAAAAAGAATAAGGATAGGAAATGAAAAATTGTAACTACCATTATTCATAGATAAGACACTCTACATAGAAGACCCCCCAAAACTCCACCAAAACACTTATAGATTTAATAACCAAGTTCAGTAGCACAGCTGGATGCAAAGTCAACACTCAAAAATCAATAGCATTCCTGTACACAAACAATAAAATCTGAGAGAGAAATTAGGGAAACCATACTTTTCATAATAGCATCTTTAAAATGAAATACTTAAGAATCAATCTAACAAAGGAAGTAAAACACATATGGAATCAAAATTACAGTACTCTGAAAGAAGAGATCAAAGAGGATTTCAGAAAATGGAAAGGTATTCCTTGCTCATGGATAGGAAGAACCAATTTTGGGAAAATGGACATACTCCCAAAATTGTACAAATTCAAGACAATTCAAATTAAAATGCCATTAGTATACCATTAGATCTAAAGAAAACATTCCTAAAGTTCATCTGGAATCAGAAGAGGCCTAGAATAGTCAAAGCAATCCTGGGCAACAAAGGAAAGTCAGGAGGCATCACAATCCCTGACTTAATATTATACTACAAAGCTACTGTGATAAAATCAACATGGTACTGGCCAATGGAACAGATTAGATGATACAGACACAACTACAACAAACACATTCAGCCACCTTGTCTTTGACAAAGGAGCCAAGCATGATCACTGGAGGAAAGACAGCTTCTTTAATAAATGATGATGGAAAAACTGATTTTCCACCTGCTGAAGACAAAATTTATGCCCATGTCAACCATCGTGCACTAAACTAAAGTCAAAATCAATCAAATATCTAAGTATTAAAAGAGAAACACTACATCTACTGGAAGAGAAAGTAGGTAGAAATCTTGAAGACATAGGGGTAGGCAGAGAGCTCATAAACAAAAGCAAACCTACATGGGAAATACTTCAAAGAATTAAAAACTGGGATCTCATCTTATTAAACATCTTTGCACATCAGAAGACAACACCAACACCAATATAGTGAAAAGAAAACTGATGAATTGGGAAAATATTTTAGCCAACTGTCCCACAGACAAAGGACCTCTATCTGAACATTTAAAGAATTAAAAAAATCAGTCCCCTAAAATTCAAAGACCAATCCAAAAATGGGCATCTGAGATGACTACACACTTCTCAGATGAAAAAATACAAATGACAAATAAATATATGGAAAAATGTGCAACAACATTGGTCACTCAAGAAATGCAAATTAAAACAAAATCAAGATTCTATCTCACCCCAGAAAGAATGGATATCATCAAGAAATCAACCAATAACAAATGCTGGAGAGGCTGTTGAGTAAACAGAACACTTTTTCACTGCTGGTGGGAGTGCAGACTGATGAAACCACTTTGGAAATCAGTGTGGAGATTCCTCACAAAACTAGGATTAGAGGTCCTCCTTACCCAGCAATTCCACTTCTGGGTATTTTCCCAGAAGAATTAAAAACATCATACCACAGAAATATATGTGCACCTATGTTTATAGCAGCACTATTTCTCATAGCTACATCTTGGAAAAAACCCAAATATCCATCCATTGAGGAATGAATAAAATGATGTGTATTTGTACAATGGAGTATTACTGAGCTACAAAAAAGGGTAAACTTGAGGCTTTTATAGGTAAATGGATGCAACTAGAGACCACACTCATAAATGAAATAACTCACATATGTAAACATCATATTGTCTCCCTAGTGTAAGAATCTGAAAGAATAAATAAAACCCAAAGTGTACAACAGATATTATGAAAGGGGAAGAAATTACTCAAAGCAAGGAACAACTGGGATGATGGAAAGGCGAGAAAGAAAGAAAGAAAGAAAGAAAGAAAGAAAGAAAGAAAGAAAGAAAGAAAGAAAGAAAGAAAGAAAGAAAGAAAGACGGAAAATGAATATCTATACAGGAGAACAGCTGGGATAATTGTACTGCTGATGTCTAATGGTTTATTGAAAGGAACAGTTAGTGTTTCAATTCTTTTGACCAATTTAACACCCTTATATCTGGTAATCTGAATAGCTAGTTTGAAGAAAACAATATGCAATATAACAACCATTGTTGAATTCCTACCATGTTGTCTAGTGAAGCTCTGTATCAATTCTAATGTTTTTTATAATTTTTTATTCTCCTTAGTGGTTTGATTTATCTGGCATTCTTACATCTGGCATTCTGGGCAACTTTGATGAAGATAACAATATGTAATGTAACAACCACTGTTAATTCTTGTCATTCTGTTTGAAGTCCTGTATTATTTTTATTGTTTGTGCTTTGTTTTGTTTTTGTCTATGCTATTGTTATTTTGTTATATTTAAATTCTCTTTAAAATAAAAAAGTTATTGGAATTGTAATGAGTTCTTTGTAATTTACCACTTCCACTGAAACCCATGGCATAAGTAAAGACACAATACTATATCCAAAATGGTGGGGAGTCAAGGGGGTCCTGAGTCTGGCCACAGTGATGGCTATCTGGAACAAAGGCCTATACCCAGGACTGCACCTGGATTTTATTCATTTGTGGAAAGGGGAGTGGCTTGAGTGTGAGTGACTGTGAGAGTCGTGGGAAGTACATGAGTGCTGTGAGCTGGGCTAGGTAGGAGGCCTGAAATTACCTCTGCCATATGCAGAGAGAAGGATATGCAGAAAGAGTAATGTTTATGACTAAACTGAGATAGTATCTCATGTTTTGGGGTCAGTGTGTTAGTTCTGATGTGTAATCTTTTAAGCCCCAGGAAGTCACGGCCTGTACCTCGAAGGTTGATCCCAGCTGACAGTGTGGAGCACTGGGTCACGCATCCCACCTCATCCTGGCTCACTCATGGAAACAACAGGGGATCTGGCAAAACATGCCTGCCATCTTTAAAGACTACCATCAGCACCATGGCTAGACCAATATGCATTGTTTAAAGCCAGCTAAAGGGAGAAAAAAGGGTCCTAGCCAGCTCTATACATATCAGTACTTAAAAATAGGGTCAGGCTCAGCCAAAATAAAGCAACTGCTCCCCTGTCAAGAATAGTAAACTAGGTGGTCCTCCACACTCATATACATCAGTTTATGCAAAAAACATTTAGTCCATCTCCACGAGTTCCCAAAATTCTAATAGTTTCAGCATTGCTAAAAAGTCCGCATCCAAAGTTTCCTATGCCATTTAAGGCAAATTCTTAACTTTAAGCTCCTGTACAAATGAAAAGGAAGGTAAAACACTTCTAGCATTCAATAGCACAAGGTAGACATTACCATTCCAAAAGGTACAAGGATACCTTTGAGGGATACAAAGGAATGGGATCAAAGTACAAAATCCAGCAAGAAAATCATTAAATCCAGTAGTTCCATGTGCAGCATCTGAGGTAATCTGTGGCAAGGTATACACTACAAATGGCTTGGGTGGCTCCACTCCTAGAGCACTTCTGGTAGTAGTAGCTTCCATGGCTTCTCTTGGGCCACTCTGCTTCCTCCTTGCAGTTTTCTTCAGAGGATTTGTGCTCCTGGCTCCTCTAAACTTCTGGGGTCTCCACTGAACCTTCAGCTTCACACTCACAGGTTCACAAGCTGCAGCCTCAGAGGCACACTGCCTGGCCTCTCAGGCCTTCTTCTGAACTCTGAGTGGATGCCTTTCTGATCCCACAACTCTTGTATTCTGCACACACCTGACGAGTGCCAAGTGGATGATGCCGAAGTCTGCTGGCAGCTGGAGCAGTAGCCAGGCTTCTTTCTCTCTTGGCTGTAGGGGTTGGGTGCCTACGAATCAAATCTCAAGTAACAACTTCCCTAGGCTGCCACCATTCTGGAACACAATGCTCTGTGGCTTTATTCTCACAGCAAAATCTTAAATTTTCAGCCTGCAAAGTGTGGAGTTTTGTTATTTCTTGTCATGCTCTCAGGACATGTTTTTCTATTCCCTTGTTCCTTCTCTGCAATCACAATTTCCTCTGCTTTCTCTTTGAAGTCCACAACTCTACTGGAGCTTCCTTTCTGGCAAACTTATAATATTTTAAATCACTCAGCTGGCTCGTTTCTCTTGATTCTCAACCTGGATCTTTCCAAAAGCCCCCAACAACATCCATGCCACCACCTCCACATTAGACTGCCTCGAAATTTCTTCTATGAATTTACTTAGTCCACCACTCTTAATCTCAGTCTCGGTCAAAATCTCTGGACATGAGGAAAATGAAGACAAACTTTTTTCCAAGGCATAACACAAGTCATCTGGAGTCCAACAACCGATGCAGTCATTCCCAGCAGAAAACTCAGAAGATTGGTCTTTATCAGTAGGATTTATATCGGCATTTTGGTCTTCTGAGCGCTGATCAGGATCTCCCATTAAGTACAGCCTAAGGATTTTCAGCCCTACTTTTTCAGCCAGCATCTCTAAAACTTTCTTAATTCTTCCTTTTCACACAAGCCAGCTCCAAAGCCTCCTAAACCACCAGGTCAGGTATAGTCACAGCAATGACACCACTTGTCTGGTATAAAATTTCTGTCTTAGTTATTTTTTAGTTGATAAGACAAAATACCTGACACATAAAGTTAAGGGGGAAAACATTTATTTAGCTCACAGTTTGTAGAGAATTTTGTCCATAATTGGTTTGGTCCAAGACAGAGTGGCTTGGGAAAAGGACATCAAGGAGGAGAAAACATTTCATGGCAAGTAGAAGATACCAAGAGAAATCAAGCAAGAGAGTGAGTAAGACAAGCCTCTTTCTGTTTTTTATATTGTATCCAGGCCATCAGAAATAGGGAAGTGCCAAACTGATCAGTAAACTCATTTAGTAATCACAAACCCTTAATCCTAGTACCCTTTGTCATAGCACTATAGCATAAAGCACTCACACACACTATATTCACCTACTTCTGAAAAAGCCCCACATATGACTGGATGAGGCTTTAGGGGAACATATAGAGACTGTCATAACATTTGGTTATGAAATTTTTTCATAAAATAAAAATAAAACAGTTTTAAGCAACATCTATTTTACTTTCCCTGGTCCGATGTATTAAGCACCAAGGAACAAGAATGTACACTTAATTTTCATTATTTATAGAGTCTCTATTTGCATATTCAACTACTCACTACACTAATTAGTACTCAAACTTTTATAGTCACTCACACATACATAAAAAGTAGTGAAATAACTGAGTTGTCCAAGGTATATGTGTCCAGCTGAACTGAAAGGCAATTCTCTGTCTTCGTTTTTCATATCTCAAACTGTAAGCCAGCGTTTTTTCACAAGCTATTTAATGTTTCATTCTTCAAGTCTTTGAGAATTTTTGCTGGTGATTTTGTTTTTTAAAATGGCCCCAAACATAGTGCTGAACTGTTGTCTAATGTTGCTAAGTCCGAGAAGACTATATGTGTCTTCAGAAAAAATATGTGTTGGGTGAATTCCATTCACACATGAATTACAGTGCTATTGTCTGAGACTTCATCATTAGTAAGTCAACACTATGATACAGCTATGAAAAAGAGGGGGAAATTCTTCATTCCATAAATGGAGCTGCTCCTGAAAGTACTCAAGGAACAATAGCGTTTGATGATTCTATGGAAAAATATGGAAAATAAACTAAATCCATGTTTTCATAAGACAACTGATTTCAAAAATGTGTAGTGGACAACAATGTTGTAAAGTTATGAAATCCAAAGAATGTTAGTTTCTTAACCAGGACCCAGAAAATCTCAAGTCTTTCTCAGCTAGCACTGGTTGGCTTGCACATTTCCAAAAGCTATATGACATGAAAACTAAATTTGTAGGTTTTATGGGTCAAACGTTGCAAAAAAACTTTTTAAATATTTGCTAAGTGTTATAAAAGAAGAGGGTTATTTTTTTATTTTAAAAATAAAAGAAGAAAGCATATCAACAAAAAGACATCCATTTACAAAATAAAATAAAAAAATACAAACAACACAGAGTTACAAAGTGGTAGGAAATTAACAATGGTTGTTTCATTACGTATTGATATTAAGAAGAGGGTTCTTTGGAAGAACCTGTTTTTACTGATGCTGAAACCAGACTGTAAAAGGGATGTTCCCAAATGAACTGATGTAACAAAAATGACATTTATTTGACCAAAATGTTATGACCAAAAGCTTACAGGAACATAACCATGTATTTTTTCTAGAAGCAATTGTTCAATGTTAGCTAATTCTGTGTTGGTGGTAACTTTATGAAATGTGTAACTGTTTGAAATAAGGGGAACCAACTGTGTGTGTGTGTGTGTGTGTGTGTGTGTGTTTGTGTGTGAATATCTGGTACTAACTGAATAATTTCTCCATTTTTCTGCAGGTATGAACTTAGTATTTTCAAATTAAATTCTTTGATTGCAAATGTTAGCCATACTGTATTTTTATATTTTTTTAACTTTTAATCTTTTGTCATTTTCAAGTGAATTGTTAAAAACAGACAATGCTTTTCTAAAATTGCTTTATTTCTTCTTTGATGCTTTAGAATGTTCTTAGACCTTGGCTTTTTTTGAAAGTTGAAAGGATTATGGCATTGATTATATTCTTCTACAAATTATTGTGATTAGAGAGATGCACTCAAATCTCAGGGATAGCTAAAAATTTATTTCCTACATGAGAAATTAAATTTGTCTAACATCCACAAAACTTCTATGGAGATCTTTCTCAGTGATGTGCTTTACAATCATACACCCTTTGTTTGTATTGTGTTGTGTTATTAACACAAAGTTTGATAAATAAACAGGTCTCCTCTTACACAGATCCTATTCTATTCTAATAATCTAAGAATGTTTTTTATTGCTTTGGAATATAACTTAAAGATTGAAGTGCAATAAAAGGAAAAATAATTTCTACTTTATCTCCATACAGATTTCCCATTTCCAGGCAACTCTTACAGTAATTTAAAGGGTTGTGCAATGATCTAATTACTCTACTTGATTGCAGATCACAGGATATGCAAGATGAGAGTATATTGGTAAATGTATTATTAAAAAATCTTTTAAATATGCTTACACAGAAGAGATGGAAATGTGTATGTGGATGAAAAAGAAATAAAGGGGAGAAAAAAACTTTATTGGGACACTCCAGGTACTCTAGATTATAATGGGAATAGAGATGGATAAATGTGCTGTTAGCTTAAAATCCTTGGTACCAAAGGACAATATGCCTTCTAAAATGAGAGCAGAAACTTCATACGCATAAATGAAAAGCAACACACTTTTGGCATTAATGTTAAGGCTGTAGGAATTAGGATTCCTTATGAAATAAGAAACGCAACCATGCCTCATTTCAGTCCATGTCACATTGCCAGTGCTTGTCTTCCAACTTCCTACAGTTGTGTCTGATATTTTCAAGAAGGGCTCTAATCTCTGGGGCCCACTGTATGTGCAAGTGGTCAGAAGTGCTGCAGAATGGGCGCTGCTTTCTCCAAGCAGTCCTCAATCAGTCAGTGAAACCCAGGAACTTCCACTTAAGAGGCTGTCTGTGAGGCGGGGCCCACACTGGCCCCACATTCTGAAGTAGCACTGAGCTGTGGATGTTGACAATTGACATCAAACGCTTTACTGGGCTCTTTTCTTCTCCAGCCATTCTTCCCCATTCTTCAGCTAGTTTTTCTTGGCATTTCTTGCCAGATAAGCCTATCTTAGGGTCTTCTTCTAGTAAAACCTAAGTTAAGAATATGGTTTCTGGATTGGGTCTTTGAATTTGGACAGATACATGTTTTTTAATTCTTTGTATGTTCTAGATAGAAGACCTTTGTCTGAAGGACAGCCAGCTAGGATTTTTTCCCAATTTGTGGGTTTTCTTTTTACTTTGCTGGTGATTTCTTTAGATGTACAAAAACTTTTCAGTAGGATGAGGTCCCAATTATTGATTCTTTG
>PVLD010020958.1:0-32591 GCA_004027595.1 Dinomys branickii | reverse complement strand
CTGCTGAAGCGATCTCTGATTTCAGTGGATCACCGGTCTAGTCTTCTTGGGCCTCTGCTGAAGCGATCTCTGATTTCAGTGGATCACCGGTCTAGTCTTCTTGGGCCTCTGCTGAAGCGATCTCTGATTTCAGTGGATCACCGGTCTAGTCTTCTTGGGCCTCTGCTGAAGCGATCTCTGATTTCAGTGGATCACCGGTCTAGTCTTCTTGGGCCTCTCCTATGCGTGGAGAAAAGCTCATTTGTTTCTCTCTGTCTGTCCGTAACCGGAGCCCTGTGCATGTGCTCTCCTGTAACGTTTCACATAGCGGTAGCTCCTGTAGTTACTTCTACATCAGCCACACAAGTCTTTCGTTGCTGATACTCGTCTTCGTGCGAGAGACGAGACTATGCAAAAATGACAATCCAAAATAATTTTTTTTTTTTTTTCCGGGACCGGGGATCGAACTCAGGGCCCTAGTGCTCGGCGGCAAGCACTTAGCCCACTGAGCTGTACCTCCAGCCCGCAAAATAATTTTTAAACACAATGTATGCCAAACCAGAGCTTTTCCGGAGAGCTGATTTTGCATCCCAAGGGACTTAGCACTGCCCGGAGATATTTTTGGCTGTCAGAACTAGAAGGGAGGGGATGCGTGCTAATGGCATCTGGGGCGGAGGACAGGAGCCCGCAGGACAGCCTCTTGCAACAAAGAGCAATCAGACCCAGAATGTGGGTTTTGTCAAGATTGGGAAATCTGATTGGCTTAAATGTATGCACTTAAATCTCATTCTCTGAAAGGCTTGATAAATATGTAGTTTCTCAACACCAAGCTTTACCTAAAAGAATACTGAGTAATAAGTTCATTAAAAAAAATTTTTTTTAAGTTCTTTTTTTAAAAAAGAGTTGATTTCAAAAAGAAATTGATTTCAAGCTTCTTAAGGAAAACCCAGGTATAGCCTGGCTCCTTCCTTGAATTGAAATCATATTTGAGATATGTTTATGCATCTCAGAGTATGATTTATGGGAGAGGCAAAGTTATCAATAACTTCATACTGAATCTTGCTTCCTAACTATGTAGTGAGGAAAAATGCTTCTCAGTGCATGTTGCATACAGTTAGTTTTATCTATTTATTTATTTATTTATTTTTATTTTATTTTAAAGACAAAAGAATGGAGACATATGAACCAGAAAAGCCATAAACAATACAGAAAATACAAAGTTATACAGAATATAGTAGGGAATTAGCACTGGATGTTGTATTACATAGTTATCTTCACATTAGTTAACACAAAAACATTAAAGGAAATACCAAGTTATAGAGAAGATAGTAGGGAATTTGCACTGGATGCTGTGTAATATAAAGTTATCTTCACTTCTGTTAATACAAAAGCGATTGAGGAGATACAGAATTATAAAGAACATAGAAGCTCTGGATGCTGTCCTACATAATGTTACCTTCACCTTTGTTACTCAGTTACACAGATGATGGCCCATTTGATTATTCAATTTTTCTCCTCCCTCATCTTGGTTGCCCTACCACTCAATCAGTCATCTTCCCTGTGATAATAACTGTACTCCTGGGTTTATCTATATCCTTGGACTCTCCCCTTGGGAAGAGATACAGCTGCCTCAGACTATACTATAACATACAGGGGTGTATACAAACTGCCATGGTTGGGGGTGGGAAAGCACATATGCTCACAGCGGACCGCCCGGCTCCACCCTGTCGCCGTGCTATGGGTGGGGGTGGGTCCAGTCCATGAGGTGCCCTGAGTGGGGCCCTCAGCAGAGCAGCCACTGGGCCCACTGCGGAGCAGCAGCGGAGCAGTCACAGGGCCCACAGTGGAGCAGCCACGGGGCCCACATAATTTTCTTTCAGTATGAAATTGTTGCATTTAAACTTACATAAATATGAACTCTATAAAATTGGAAATCATTTAACAATTTAAGTATTAGATGAAATCAAAGGAACTGTGGTGACTGCAGTTCTGTTCAGTTGGGTTTGTTATGCCCTAATAATTCTAAAAGTAAGGACTGTTATCTTTTGGAAGCAAGCTGTTGGGTACCACGTTGGGCATTGGGCATTATTTGTTTTCTGTGGCACTGTTCAAGTGAACTTACTCAACTAAAAACTTAGATTGTCTTCATTCCTTTAAAAAATCCATTCTGTTTATTACTTCTTTGCTAAAGAAAGCATTATCACAAATATTTGTTATGAAAATGTTTTTTCTCAAAATGGTTTTAAATTAAACATACTAATTTTTAGGGAGAATGTTCTAAAAGTAAATCAGACCTTTAAATTAGGATTTACTTCTTGATTTGGCCTATAGATTGTTCTAGTGTCATATGTGCTAGTTACATGTTGAAATATCTTAAAATCTTGATTTTTTTTTATCATCACTAGCAGAGAGTATGTACCACAGCTCACAATTTGAAAAGAGATTATTCCTTACAAGTTCCTGTTTTAAGGATTTTGGATTTTAAGAGTTGCCAGTCAAACTATGCCACACTGATGTTAATTCCTTTCTGAGAAATTGTAGTATAGGTGGTTCAGACCAACTGTGAAAGAAGAATGATATCAGACATAAGCGATGTCTGCTTTGCTTTAGTAGTTTGTGTTTCAAAGCCTTCATCCTGTGGTGAGATGCGGGATTTGTGGCCCCCCTACTTGCACATGTGTGTGTGCGGACAGCATCTTGCTTGGTGTGCTTGTTTTTGAGCTTTATGTAAATGGAGTCAGGCTGCCTATTTATTTCTATGATTTTCTTCTTTCCCTTAGCATGTACTGTTTTGTTTAAATTTTAGAAAAGCTTATGAAGTTCTGCTATCAGCCTTTTGTATGACTGTCATTGATACTGTATTGAGTCTGTATGCCAGAGAATTGACATTTTTGTGACATTGGATTTTTCTTGCCAAGACTGTATTTTCCTTCGTCTCTGCAGACCTGTAACATACATCTTTTTAAAAGTTTTGTGCCACCTTTGCCGACTTGCCATGTAGCTTTATGCAGGGTATCACTGGCTCATTATACTGTACAGATGGCAACACCTCCTTTTTTTCATTGAAACAATCTTAGGTGACACTTATGTGTTGGTCTGATTTCTAGATTTTCTTTGTTGGCAGGGTGAAATGATAATTTAAGGTTGTATTATTAAGAAAATAAGCCAGTTTTCACTGTGACATCCTGTTAGAAAACTATTAATCACTTGCAGGTGATTTAATTAATTTCGGAATTTTAATATTAGTTGAATAAACAAGCAATTCCAGTGTAATAACATAAATGTTTTACTGAATGTTTACATAAAATTCCATGGAGTATAAAGAAGGAGCAATTTGGGCACAGGTATTTTATATGGTGAAAGAAGTATATTATATTCAAAAAGGCAGCATTTTTGAGTCCCACTTCTGGATGAATGGACCAGATACTTCCATTAAAGTTTTGAGAAGATGGAAGATTAAACACATTGTGATATACCTAGGGGATAAAATTTTTTGAGGGACTCCAACAACTAAGAAAAGCTTTGTTTTACTAATCAGACTTGTAGGAAAAATTATTCTCAGAATGTTCAGTTCTGCATAATAACTTTTCTACAAATACAGCTGCAACTGATTAGGAATTTCGCAGGCCCCTTTCCGCAAAGACGATACTTGCTTCTCCTGTGCCTCTTGGACATTCTCAGACTGTAGCATCACACAAGCTGCATGGTTCCATCCTTATCGATGTGTGGGGTCAGTCTCTCTAAAAGTACACAGTGGTGTCATGTATGGCTTTGTTTTTATTTCTTCCTGGTGTTCTGTGGGTATTTCACAACCTGAAACTGAGAAAGGAAAATTTAACTTGTTCTCCTATAAGGTCAGAAAGGAAACTTGTAATGATTGCATTATTCAATATTTACATAAGAGCAGTTCATTCTAGTGAGTTTGACTGGCTAATGTCTGCTGATTGACTCCTGTGTGAGATGTCTGGGGCTATTTCATAGCTACTGTAAGGAATGTGAAAGTTGGTGAAGTAATCCCTTCCGGCTAGAGCCATAGGCTCCTGGGCGGGATGTGAAAGAGTGCTGGTGAGAACACTGCCAGGCTCTCTGAGCGAGATACAGATTGAAGCCGTGGAGACTTCAGGGGGACAAGACCCTATCCAACTGTAACCTGGAATAGGCAGCCTGGCGAAAGATGGGTTTTGAAAAATAGGAGAACTTTGGCAGCTAGACATGAGAGCGAGATACTGTTTTTAAAAAAATATTTTTACCAGTACGTATTTGTGATATATAGTAATTGTTTGTTTTGGAGAATTGGAGGCTAAAGATCACATCTGCATCCCCCTTCCTCCCTCCTCACTCTCCTCTTTCCCAGATCCCCTTCCATGGCTCCAAAAAGTCTGACCTCCATGTTTCCTACTATCTGTTCGTTATTTTGTTCTTTAAATTATTTATAGTTTGGGTTTCTCATGTAAGAAGAACTATACGATATTTATTTCTCTTGTTATTAGGATTTGGGGTGCTGGATTTTCCTTCTTGTTTCTGGTTGTTTCTAGGTTCTTTCTGTTTTGAGCAAAGAATTAGTCAAGCAAGCACAAACAGTAGAAGGTTTTAGATGTATTAAAAGTAGGAAAGGAAACTGGCTCTGCAGAGTGAGTTTGAGCCAAGTAAAAGTAGGGAAAAAAAATAAGTACACTGCATAGGAAGCGAGCAGGCTACTGTAAAGAGACAGGGCTATAAACCACTCAATGGTGACTGTCCTGTCCTCAGGGTGATGTTAAGTCAGGGCTGTCCTATCCCAGGGCTTTGGGAACTGCTCAGTGCATGTATGTGTCCTGGGCTTTGTGGTTAACAGCTCACGCTTACGTCCCCAGCCAGCTTTGCCACGTCTTCTCCTCTCATTATGGTTTCAAGATCCATCCATCTTCCTCTGACTCAAATTTGTCCATCTTTATGGCCAAGTAGTACTATGTGTGTGTGTGTGTGTGTGTGTGTGTGTGTGTGTGTGTGTGTGTGTCTATATATATCTATATATATATATATATCTCACCTTTTCTTTATGCATTCATCTGATGATGGGCACCTGGGCTTTTATCATAATTTAGCTGTGGTGCGTTGCTCTGCTATAAACATGGGTATGCATGTCTCACTCTAATATTATGACTTCATCTCCTTCAAGAAGATACCCAGGAGAGGTATAGCTAGGCAAATAAAATTTCCACTTTTAGTTTTCTGAAGAATCTCCACACATTTCCGTAGTTGCCTTACTAGTTTACATTCCCCCAATAATGCAGAAGGGTTCCTTTTCCCCTGCATCCTTGCCAACATTTGTTTTTTTTCTGGAGTCCTTGGTGATAGCAGTGCTTACTGGAATAAGATGGAACCTCAGTGTTGTTTTCATTTACATTTCCTTAATGGCCAAAGATACTGAACATTTTTCATGTACATTTACCACAAGAAAGAAACGAGATTAGAAGGGGCTGGGTGACTTTGGTGATCAGTAGGGAGTCTGACTTCCCCAAATCAGAAGGTTGGAAAGTGGGTTTGTGTAGGTAGGTAAAGGCCATGTGGGCTTAGGTTGTGCTTAGGAACCATGTGAAAGCCTGGAGCGTTTGGGGCAACAGGAGCGTTTCTGTGATGGCCCCCTCTCCACGGCTTTCCCCTTCTCTCCTGTTTTCCTGTCTCTCCTAGCTCATGTGCCCCACATGCTGTGTGCTTCCCCAGCTGTCAGAGCCGGCTCCGATGCCCTCATTCTGGGAGCCCTCCAAAAGACTCCAGCTGGAACTCATACTTCCCTGCTCTGCTCCCACAGTGATGGTCTTACCCTTCATTATTGCACTTCGTCCGTAGGTCTCATGTTATGGCTGCTCTCATCTCCATCGCTGGTCACGCGATTGCTGGGGATTCTTATGCCGGTAGCCCCCAGTCATACTCAAGATGTGTTTGTTGAATGAAGGAGGGTTCCTATTTTACAAACAAGGTTTTTTGTTTGGGGTATATTATGTAGAATAGAGAGAAAAGTAGTGGAAATTTTAAAAGACTTTAATGATCAGATGAAGAAATTGCTTGGAGAAGCATAAAATGTATGCTGTGTCTCAGTTCAAGAATATTGACCACAGTTTGGCTGTCCTTCCCCTTTGCCTGAGCAGAACCCGTAGCTCTTCTTCCACACCCTGACCGTGTTCCAAACCACGGCCTGCTTGCTCCAACTTTCCTAATGCGCCTGTGAATGTTCTGTCTGTCACAAGTCAGAACAGTTGCAGCTAGGCAAGGACCAACAAGAGCACCTGAAAACAGGGCAGTGGATCTCCAGACTTAGTTGATACTTCTCGGATGGACGTTCACATTCACAGTGTAAGCGTGTTCAGTGGCTTTCCAACATTAGCAGAGCTCCTTTGGTCTTAAAACTACTCCAGGAATCAATGTGGGACTTAAAAATCATTTCATGGGAAACCACGTTGGGTCTCACACTTTCCGCCCCTGAAGGGGTTTAAACCACAAGTCAGAGCCCTGTTACCTGCACTCCTCCCCTTGCCCCCACGTCGGAAACTGTTTCCTTGTAGCCGTCTCCTCTCTGTAAATACTGATTTGTGTATTTAGAAACTCAGTTCCTCATTGGTAAAATGTGGGGTCACAGTAGATGATCTCCGAGGTCAGTCGGCCAGCATTTCAAAAAGAATCTATTCTTATGTGCCTGTAGGAATTTGTTCTTGTCCTGGGCCAGTGTCACATCTATAATGGTTTTTTGTTTAGACTATTTGCCACTAGGTGGCAGTAAAAAAGTCATTCTTAGCAAGGAAAAATGCTTAATCTTTTCTTGGTTATTGTTTTTGAGACAGGGTCTGTATAGTGCAGGCCAGCTTTGAAATCCCTAGAGAGCCCAGGTTAGCCTGAAACCTGCAGCCTTCCTGCCTCAGCTTCCCAAGTACCAGGATTTCAGGTATACACCACCATGCCCAGCTGTTTAATCTTTATTTTATTTTTTTTGTGGTGCTGCATATTGAATCCAGGGCTCACACGTGCTAGGCAAATGTACTACTATTGAGCTGCGTCCCTAGCTCAGCTTAATCAAATTTTAAGTTTACTTTAATAGAGAAATTTAGGGACCTAAAGTTTGAGTTGTCTGTTTTAACAGTTTGTAACTGAAGACAGTCTCAATATACTATATTGTTTCTAGGATTTATACTTCTTTTTATCTAGGCATAAAACTCTTGTGGCCTCCCAAACCAGGTGTGGTGGCACAGGCCTATAATCCCAGCACTTGGGAGGCTAAGGCAGGAGGATTGCCATGAGTTCTAAGCCAGCTTGGGCTACAGTCAGACCCTGTCTCCAAAAAAAAGAGATTCTTGTGGCCTTCCATAGTAATTCTTATTGGGTATTCATGGGGAAAAAAAAGACATAATTTAAATCATGTAATTTTATTTTACATATATGTATGTCTGTATCCCCGAAGTAGTACTACCATAGAGAGTGTTTACATGTGGGGATCTTTTCTTCCATTATTGTTATATTCTCATGTATAGATTACTTTTATATTGATAGGACACTTCTGGGTATAGAGGTTTACATCTTCCTGGTTTGTTTAGCAATATACCCATTTAAAATGTTTTTGTAAATTCTTTGCAAACATGTTAATGGTTTACAATGAGCCAGTGTATAAGGGTGTTATAAATTAATCATCTCCTCTTGTCAGACATTTTTCACAATGCAGTGAACTCTATAATGACTGCCTTTGAGTGTAATTCCAGTTGTCATATTTAGATTTATTTCCTTTAATGTATGCTAGGTTCTAAATACTTCTAATATACTAAATACATATTTTCTAGTTGTTCTGTATAAAAGGTGGGACCTTTGCTACCCTACACGGTGTCCCTGTGTAGGTGGCAAACTGCTGGGCAAGTGTAGACCTGGGCATCCAGGCTGGGGGCTGGACCTGCCCGCGCACAGTCCGTGGCACCTTGCTGCAGTGGTCAGCCACACTCTGAATGGAAACCCCCACCTGTATTTCTCCAATGGCAAACAGGGAACTTTTTCTGTGACTTCTAATGAATAGCATAAGTTGTGAATTTAACCTTTTTTAAAATAGTTAACTTTCCAAGCACCATATTTTGCATAATCTTTCCTTTCACTACTGATTTATGGCATTCTTTATCATGTATTAGAGTCTCCTATATACTCTGATAAAAAAATTTTGCTGAGTTTTAAAACAATGATCCTATTCTTAATATAGTTAAGGGCAAGTTTGCTTAGTAGATATGTTTTTGTGTCACTGCTCACATTTGCTTAAATTTACTTATTTTTAATGTACTAATTTTAACACTGCATTATTTCTTTGCATCTTGCATCAAAGTGGACTGGACAAAGTTGGATGACTGGTTTCATAGGGACCATGCATTTTACAAATAACTTGAATTCTAGGTACTGTACGTAGCAGACACTTTAATCCACTTTTAAGAATTTAACTTTTCTTCTTTTTTTGTTTAGGGCCTGTTGTCTCATATACTTTCTGCATTCAGACTTGAATATAATGTAAAAGAAATAGGTCTTTTTACTCAAGGTCTTGGGTATGAACCTATAGATTACTATCCTGCTTTGCTTAAAAATGTGAGTACATTAAATATACTAGTATTGAAATTTTCATTGTTGAATGTACCATCTGCCAAAGGATAAATGGAAACATTTCAGTCCTCCCAGGGAATTGTTTAACTTTCTTTGTTTATCTCTTACCTTGGTCAGGCTTATGCCATGTAAGGAAGAACTGAGAGGTGGGAGGTTATGAGAAAGAAGGAAACCAGGAAAGCTTTTAGTCACCTCTCTTTCTTCTAACACACGTCACTTACTCATTAAAGATTTTGAAGACAAGAGAATTTCTAAACTAGGAACACAGTCTTGTACTGTTGGACAGATCTTGTGTTTAAAGTAAACTTATTGGAGTTTATGTTAAAACACAGCTGAAAATTCACTAAACAACCTCATAAATAGTATTACATGTTTATATCTTAGTACTTAAGCTATGTTTACTTCTGCGTATAATATTAGTGAAATCTAAGAAATTTAAATTTACTATCTGGACATAACTTCTAAAAAATGTTATGACATTTTTAATGTATATTAGCCATTTTGGTTGTTTGGAAGTATTATATATGAAAAGCATTTTTTAAAATAAACAATAAGTGAATTCTGCATTTTTAACTCTACATAGATTTGGTTTTAATTCTTAGGAAATTAATGATCTGTCTACTGTTCATTCCCTAGATAGGAATGCAGAAAATAAACATTAAACATAAAGTCTGTTTTATTAGTAAATATGATTTGGTGCTGCTTTCTTTTCACTCTAACAAACTACAACATAAAAAGAAGGCGGGAAGAAGGAATCTCAGCGGAAATATCACTCACCAAAAAAAAAAAAAGAACTGATGTAATCCTGTTTGCAGTTTGAGTTAACCTGCAACTGATTTTGTTTCACAGATGGTTTCATCATTAGTGTCCAAGCTGAGAGAGAGTCATCTTAATGGATTTAACACTCGAAGGCGGTAGGTGTTAAACTAAACATCTCTCTTCTCCGATTTCAAAATGTATCAGCTCAGTTATGAAAGAAAAATGCCCTAATTCATAGGAAATGCATGCTCACAGGTATGGTTATGTTCTGTATAGAGACTGTTTTAGTGGAATACATGGCAAATTCATGAGTTTTTGCAAACTTTCTTTTAAATCGCTATTCTCTCAATTTTCATGGGGCAGTAAGTAAATCATGCAACATCTTTCATGTACTCATTAGGTGAAAGACTTTTACATACATAGTAAGGAATACAAAAGGAAAGGCCCACTGTAGCTCACCCTGGAATTTCTTACCGTGGCAAAGAAGAATGCACACAGATGCATCTGCGTGCTCCTGCTCTGACTGCTCCTCGCCACTGTGCACAGACACAGGATATTTACAAGGCAACAGCCATTTGATGTATGCATATGACCTATTTTAAGGAATATAATGTTCCCAAAGTCTAGACTAAACAAATCTAATAGATTCAGACAAAGTAAAAAGCAATTAATCACATTACAAATGTTTCTTCACTCTGTGAAGGTATTCAGAGTTGTTTTCATTGGTGAGCGTTTCATTTTTAACAAATCATTAACCAAGAGTACCTGGGGATTGAGGAACTTTTGTGAATTTTTTTTAAACTATTGCCAGTTAAAGCTGTATCACAAATGGTCTTTGGAATCCAGGCAGGGTGACACATGCCTGTAATCCCAGCTCTTGGGAGGCTGAGACGGGACGATTGCCGTGAGTTCAAGGCCAGCCTGTGCTACATAGTGAGTTCAAGGCCAGCCTGGAGTACATAGCAAAACCTTGTTTTAAAAAACAAACAGAAAAAGGTCTTTGCCCTCTCAGTTTAGGAATTGCATCTAATCCTTAAAATAAACTATCAAATTCTTAGAAGAAAATATTGGAAAAACTTTTCATGACATTGCTTTTCAGTGATGATTTTTTTTTCTAGAAATGCCACCTAAAGAAAACTAGATAAATTGTACTTTATTAAAATTAAGAACTTTTGAGCTGAGAATTTATGTAGCTCATTAGTAAAGCACTTACCTAGCATATGTGAGACCCATGTTCAATCCCCAGTACCACACCCTAAAAAGAGATACAGGGCTTGAGTAGACAAACCTCCGAAAAGGATATACTACTGGTAGTAAGCACACAAGATGCTGATCATTATTAATTGTTAGGGATATAAATCAGGTCAGAATGAAATTCCACCTATCTGATGATTGTAATAACAATAAAAAAAAAAGATGGAAAAGTAACAAATGTTGGTAAGGATGCAAAGAAATTGGGAAATATAAAATGGTGCCCCAAAAAATGATGAAAAAGAGTGTAGCATTTCCCCAAAAGAGTTCAGCACAGAATTACTATGTGACCAGAAAACCTAATGCTCTAGGTATTTACATCCCAAAGAACTGAAAGTGGAACTTGGACAGGTATCTATATACCAGGGTTCATTAGCAATGGCAGCTAAAAGGTAGAAAACAACTCAAGTATCTTATCAACAGATTAGTGGATAAAAATATTTGCTATGTACCTATAGTATAATACTATGTAGCTGTGAAAAAGAATACAACTTTCATGTTTGTAAAAATATAGGTAAGCCTTTCAAGCTTAGTGAAATAAACCAGACACAGAGATAAATATTTTAAATCCACTTAAACATTAAATGTTAATTTAATTTTTTTTTTTTTTTTTTTTGCAGTACTGGGGATCGAACTCAGGACCCTGCGCTTGCTAGGCAAGCGCTTATTCCACTGAGCTATATCCCCAGCCCTTAAACATTAAATGTTCAATGTTAAAACATTTCATGTTTAAATGTTTAATGTTTAAGTCCTGGAATAGGCACATTCATAGAAACAGAAAGCAGAATAGAGGTTACTAGGAGCTGGAAAGAGGAGAAAAAGTGGAGTTTTAAAAAGTGTTTGTATTAGGGATGATTAAAACTTTTGAGCACAGATACTAATGAGAAGACAGCACATGAATATATTTAATGTCTGCACGTTGTTACCAAGTACAAATGTCTACCTCACTATTCTGTTACTGCAGTAAAAAATTAAACAAGAAAAAAATCAAATGTGATACCACTCTATATACTCTCTCAAATGACTAAAATTTAAAATGCATAAGTGTGTGTTGAAGATGTGAATTCCTTATAAACTGCTTATGAGAATGTGAGATGAAACAACCGCTTTGGTAAACGATGTGGCACTCTATTATAGAGCCCAACAAACACTTGCCATACAACTTACCAATTCCTGTATTATTTCTGCATAACAAATAAAAACATAAGTACTCACTAATATTTGTACATGAAGGTTCAGAGTTGCTTTATTTGTAATGGTTCATGCCTAGAAATAATCTAAAGGACAATCAACAAATTTTTAAGTCTCTCACCATCATTTTAAAAATGAAAAGACAAAATCGTAGGCTATGAAAAGATATTTTGAAATCAAGGCATTTGATAAAGGACTCTTATCTGGAATATATGAAAAACTCATTGGTAGGAAGACAAACAATTTAGTAATATGCAAAATATTAAAATATACATTTCATTAAAAGTATATATACTAGTTAACACAAAATTGTTGGTATATTAATATTCATAGCATTATTCATAATAGGCAAAAAAAGTGAAAGCATCACAAATGTCCCTTAGCTCATAAATAGAGGTATCAAAATATGGAGTGTCCTTAAAACAGACAGTATGCCCAGTAAGAAGGAGCTGATCCCTGCTACATCATGGGTGAGCCTCAGAAATGTGCTAAGTAAAAGAAGCCATTCACGAAAGACTACATATTGTGATGATTGCATTTGCATGAAATATTTGGAATAGGCAAATATAGAGACAGACACCAAATTAGTTGTCTGTGTTTGAGGGTAGGAACACAGATTTTCTGCAAATGAACACAGGATATTTTTGTAAAGTAATGAAAATATTCTAAAACAAGGTGATGGTAATGGTTTTTGAACTTGGTAAATTTATTAAACATCATTATTAGGACACATGAAATAGGTATTGATATATACATAAAAAATAAGAATCTCTAGGGGGCTTGAAGAATACATAGACAAATTTATTTATATGTCAAGTAAAGACTTCGATTTACCTATGAGGTGAATGTTAAGTAATGAATTTTTTGAATAGATGAATGAAAATTTTTAAAAATAAATTTGAAAATTGATAAGATGCAATGTGTATGTAATCTGTACACTAGACTCCCAAAGTAAAGAGCTGATAATTTTTAAAAAATCAGCTGAGAATAAATAGCAGCAGCATCAAAAAAGTATTAACAAGTGGAAATGTTCTGTCACAGACTTGGAAGTTGCTCGGAACCTATGAAATTGATAAAAAGATGAGTATCCAAAATACAGAAATGACTCCTGCCAATCAGTCATAAGGAGGCAAACACCATAGTATGGAAACGGCAAGGAACATAAAGCAGTCATTACCAAAAGAGGAAAACTGAAGGAATAATAAACATTAAAGAAATTGTTCAGGAGTGACATCAGAAAAATGGCAGAATAGAAAGCACATATTTTATTCCCACACAAGGATATCAGTTTAACAGTATATGGCCAAGAAAGCCCCAGTGAGAACTCTAGAAACCAATAAAGAAGTTGCCGGACTGCAGATGAACTCAGAGTCAGAAATGCCTGCCTCAAAGTTGGTAAGAAAAGATTCTCAGCAGTGATAACTTGGCACAGCTTGACAAGACTGGAAGAAGCAGCCCAGCTTGTATCTTCCTTGCGAGGCAAAGAGTTGAGTGTGGATCCAGCATACTGGCGCTCTGGGGAGCCCTCCTGTAGAAAGCCGGTGTGCCTCGGATGCCCGAGGGCCACAGAGAACACAAGGAAGCGCAGTGGTTTGTTCTAGTGCTGAGACCTGACAGTGCTGTAGAGCAGGGCTGGCACTGCTCAGTATGCTTGGGAGAAAGTACAAAGCCTGTGGCTCTTGCCTAGGGAGAACAAGAAGAGTGGGACATGTGTCCAGCGTTCTGGCTTTCCTGGGGAATGTCAGAGGGTTTGGTTCTCCCTTGGATGGCATATATGGGCAGGAGACTAGCATACTTTGGAAGCCTGGGGCCATGAAGAACAAGAGAACTTGGCAGCCTGTTGCAGCACCAGCAAACTAACAGTACCCCAAACAGACACGAGAGGGAGCAAAAAGGTTATAAGTTCTTAAAAAATAAAACAGTAAATTTCCCTAATTGAAAAATTACATTCACATGCCCAGAGAAGACACACTGCTGGAAAAGGCCTGAGGGATTCCCAGAGTCTCTTGCTGGGGTGGTTGGTGAAGGTCTTCCTTTGCGGACGTCCGTCCAATCTGGAAAGACGAGAAGTGACTCTTCTTTGTTTCTTTCTTTTTTCATAATGTGTGAAACAACAAAAATAACAGCACACAAAGAAAAAGGGAGCCATGACACAATCCCTAACGGCAGCCCAGAGCTATAGGCCTATGAGTTATCTGACAAATGATTCAAAGTAATTATTTTGTAGAATCTCACTACAAAAGCACCCAGATAAACACTTAAGTGAATGTCAGGAAAACTGACCCTGAAGAATATAATAATTTGAGCCAGGCATAGTGACACATTCCTGTAATCCCAACACTCTGGGAGGCTGAGACAGAAAGACTCCAAGTTCAGGCCCAGCCTGGGGAACTTTAGAGACTTAGCAAGACTCTGTAAATCAATCAGTTGATCAATCAACCTGGAGATGTATCTCAGTGTGAGGGCCCTTAGCTCTGTACTCAGTACTACAAAGAAAGAAGAATGGAAAATTTACTAGTGAGGCTCAATAGCAGACTTGATCAAGCAGAAGCAAGAAGGAAAAGTAAAAGGTCATTTGCAATTACCAAGTGTTACGGTTGATACATTGTGTCAACTTGGAAAATCTAGAGGTTTAACTAAATGACTCAGGAGGAAACTGAGGTGCTTCCTTTGTAAACATCCTGAGCCTGTGGAAGTAGAGGGCGTGGAGGTTATGTGAGAGGTACACGCCCCATGGGTGGAGATAAGTTGTTTACAATGTAGGGGAAAAAAGGAGGCTGCTAGCAGCCATTCCTCCCTTTTGCTCTGGTTGTTTTTGCTGTGCTCTCCTGCCCTGAACAGTTTGCCCTCTGCCATGTGCCGCTCTGCCTCTGAAGTAGCCAAATATGAACTAAAACCTACACAACTGTAAGCTAAATAAATCTTTCCTCCCTTCGTTTTGGGCGTTGGGTATTTTGTCTGAGCAACGAGAGAAAAGTAACGAAGACACCAAGTCAGAGTAGGTCCTGGGAAACAGGTCCCCTTCCCCATCTCCACCTATTGCCTGCTGGAGTCCCACACTAGACATAGGAGGACCTAGGAACCCCATGTGCTATCACCAGCTGAAGCCAGCACCCACGTGGCTTTGCACTGGTACCAGGAGGATCCAGGAACTGCTGACCCAGGTACCGGGGTTCTTCTCTATAGCACAGAGCAACAGAGTTGACAGCCAACAGACCAACCTGATGGAGGAAGAGACTAACTCCCAGGATGAGAGTTCTGCATTAGGACTGAAGTAAGACTTGGTGAGAGATAACCTTGGGAGATAGGCCTAGAGAGGGTGAAACCTAAACAGAGATCTGCTGGGCTCCCCTGGGGGATCACAGGGCCTGTATTCTATTATGGGAGGCCAGGTGTGGTGAGAGTAATTGTCAGAGGGGCAGTCTTGAAGAAGAAGGCATGCAGTCCAGTGACACGTTTGAGCTCTAGCACTGTTGCCTACATTTAGCAGCAATTATTGCTCTGAATTACTATACATCAATATAAGGGGAGGGGGGAACCTAACTGGCTTCGCTAAAATCTGAGTCATCTTTGTTTCGGTAGAGGGCTATTTATGAGTGATTCCTAGGGTTTGTCACTGTCAAGTTGACATTTGATGGCATTGCTGCTATAAATGTACTGTTGTAGAGAAAGTAACATAGTATTAGTGGCTGGCAACTGGTTTTCTCTCTATGCCAATACTTGGATTGCCAGGACGGGAGTGGTGGTGATCATAAACAGTACTGTGGCTTGCTCCTGGAAAACAGGGCAGGCTAGCATACCTTGGCACTTGGCCAAAGAATTTGCAAACACAGAAAACAGAAACATAAAAAGACAAGACATGAAAATGCCTCCAAAACCTCCCAACTCTGCCAAGACTGGTGCAGGCAGCACTGAGGGGAGGAGTCATAAGCTACATAGCAGATAGGTCTGAAAGGGTACCAATGGAGGCAAAAGAATTCTGTAAGTTGCCTGGTGAGTGTAAAGAAGATATAACTAATCACACAATGGCAGTAATAAAACAAATGATCAGCGAGTCTAAGGAAGAAACTAGTACATAGCTAGTAGAGCTAAAGAAAGAGACGCAAACCATGAGCGCCCAGCGTAGCAAAGAAAGCTCTGAGCAAAAATCCAGCAGATTAGAAGTGTGGGTAGCAGAAGCAACCAGTGTTAAGGCAGCGTCAGACCTAGAGGACTGTGAAAATGCATTTTCAGGGCTGTGATCATTGATCAGTTAATGAGAGATATCTTAAAAATAACAAGGGAATAGGAAAGAATCAGTGAATCAAAGAGGTGATTCTATTTTATTTAGTTTTGTTTTGTGACGGGGTTTTGCTACGTAGTTTAGACTGACCTTGAAATCACTATATAGCCTTGGCTGGCCTCGAATTCATGATGATCCTCCTGCCTCAGACTTCTGAGTGCTGGGATTACAGGTATATGTCCCCATTCTGGCAAAAGTTGGTCCTTTGAAAGAATAAATAAAAGGGAAGACACAAAATAATACAATTATTAATGAAAAAGGTAAAATACAATAGACACTGCTAAAATCCAGGAAATGATTAGCAACTACTTCACAAATATATATGCCAAGCAACTGAAGTACTCAGAAGAAATGGAGAATCCTAGATATAAATCAATTACTTAAACTGAACCAAGAATACTTAAAAATGTTGAACAAGCCAGGCATGGTGGCACACACCTGTAATCCCAGCACTCAGGAGGCTGAAGCAAGAGGATCACTGCAAGTTCAAGACCATCTGGGGCTACAAAGTGAACTCAAGGCCAGCCTGAACCTGAACTACATAGCAAGACCCAAAAAGACAAAAAAAAAACCCCACCAAAACCAAAACAAACAATCCAATAACAAGAAATGAAATTGAAGCAGTAATCAAAACAAAAAAACTACTAAGACCCAATTGATTCACAGTTGAATTCTGTAAGAGCTTTAGGGAAGATCTAACACCAGTACTTCTCAAAATTTAATGAAATTGAGAGGAAAGGATACTCCCAAAATCATTTTCAGAAGCTAACATTATCTTGATCCCAAAGTCAAACAAAGATCCAATCAGAAAACAACTATAGGGAATTTCTGTAATGAGCATAGATGCACAAATCCCTAACTAGATACTGGCAAAGAGAATGTGACAAATCATCAAAAAATTCATATACCACGACCAAGAAGGCTTCATCCCAGGAATGCAAGGGTGGCTCAACAGGTGCAAATCAGTACGTGTACTTCATCACATAAAAGCAAGCACAAAAATCACCCAGTCATCTCAGTAGATGCAGAAAAAGCTTTTGACAAAATCCAACATCCATTCGTGGTAAAAACTCTGAAGAGAATTGGCATACAAGATCTTTATTTCAATGTGATAAAAGCCAATGTGATATTTACCAACCAATTGCCAATATCTTAACTGAGAAAAAGCTTAAAAGCTTTCCCTCTAAAATCAGGAACTAGACAGGGATATCCATTGTTGCCACTCTTATTCAACATAGTCCTTGAAACATTAGCCAGAGCAGTCAGGCAAGCAAAAGAAATAAAAGTGATATGTGTAGGAAAGGCTGAAGTCAAAATACTATTTGCAGATGATGGGATCCTTCACTTGCAAGACCCAAAGACTCCTAAAGTTCATAACCAATTTCAGCAATGTACCAGAACACAAATACATATACATAATCTGAAAGTAAAAGGATGGGAAAAGATGCATAAGTAGTACTCAAAAGAGCAGGAGTAGCCACACTTGGACAACTATTGTAAGAGACAAAGATGGACTATACAAAGATGAAAGGGAATTCACCAAGAAGTTGGAACAGTTGTATAGGCACTTAATGACAGCGCACCTAAATATATAAAGCAAACACCAGTCCTTCTTAAACTCATCCAACAAACCGAAGAAGCAGGAATGCTCTAAAACTTATATTTATGAGGTCAGCATTACCCCAAGACCAAAATCAAGCAAAGCTATTAGGGGAAAATAAAACAGATGAATATCCTTAATGAATCTTGATGCAAAAATCTTTGACAAAATGCTAAAAATAATTCAAGATCACAGTGAAAGGATGTTGAGTGATCTAGTAAAGTTTGTTCCTGGAATGCAAAGTTGGTGGAACACGTAAAATCTCAGTTGGTGCAATGCATGGTATTAATAGAATTATGAACAAAACTGTATGAGCTTTTCAATTAATGCAGAAAAAAACTTATAAACTTCAATGCCCGTTCATGACAAAACATTCGACAAATTAGGAATGAAGGCAATTGCCTAGAAAGAAAAAGTCAACACTTCAACACAACAAAGGCCATATTTGAAAAACCCATAATTGTCATCATGTTGGATGGTGAACAACTGAAATGTAATTCCACTTAAAATAGTTTTTAAAAGAATAAAATGTTTAGGAATAAACTTATCCAGGGAAGCAAAAGTCTTCCATGCTGAAAGCAACCAAACATTACTGAAAGAGATTAAAGAAGTCACAAAGAAGTAGCCATCTTGTGCTCATGATTGGAGATTTAGTATTTGTAAATGTGCATAATACCTAATGGCATTTGTAGAGTCAGTGTAATTTCTATCAAAATTCCCATGACTTTTTTTGTAGAAAAGAAAAAAAAACTCTTCAAATTCATGTAGAATCTCACAGTATCCCAGATAGACAAAACAGTCTTGAGGAAGAAAAACAAAGGCGATGATCTCATACTGCCTTTTAGGGGAAAAGCATTCAAAGTTACAGTAATCAAAACAATGTGGACTGAATAAAGACAGACACATCACAGAATAGAGAACCAGCAGTAAACCTTCTTGGTGTAACAAAGTAACCTTTGACAAGGTCAAAGCTTTGACCTTAGCTGCAAGTTGAGAAAAGGATGGTTTCTTCAAAAAAGAGCACTGGGAAGATTGTATTTCCCATGCCGGAGAACAGAGCTAGACCCTCACCGTATACCATGTACGGAAAGTGAAGACCATAAGCCCTAGACCAAGAAAATGGGGAAAGCTTTGTAACTGGACTCGGCAGTGATTCCCTGGACATGATATGAGAAGTATGGGCAAGAAAAGGAAAAATAGGTAAGTGGGACTACGTAAAATTTGAAAGCACAGAACAAAGGAAATTGTTCTCAGAGTGAGTGGAAGCCTATGGAATGGGAAAAATATTTGCAAACCATCATTCTGGGTAAAAAGTACAGAGAACTCTTACAACTCAACAATTTTTTTAAAACTCATTAAAAATAGGCAAAGAATGTGAGTAGATTTTTGTCAGAGAATATGTACATATGACAGGCAAGCGCGTACAAAGATGCTGAACATCTGTGACTGTCAAAGTGCAAATCAGAACCACAAAGCAGTATCACTTCACACCCACTAGGTGGCCTCACCTGGGAGGAAAGGGAGGAAGGGCAAAAAGAAACAAGTGTTGGTGAAAATGTGGAGAAATTAGAACCATTGTTCACAGAAAGCAGTATACAGGTTCCTTTAAAAATTAAAAATAGAATTACCACGTGATCTGGCAGTCCCACTTCTTTGTATATATCTCCAAAAGAATTGAAAACAGGATCTCTGAAAGATACTTCCACAAATACCATTATTTGCGTGAGCCAACAGATGGAGACAACATACCTGCCCATCAGTGGAGGAATTTAGAAAGGTACATAGACACAGTTGGATATTATCTCTGCCTGGCGAAGGAGATCTTGTCATGTGCCATGTCACCCAAAGAGACAAATGCTGCATGTTCCCACTTGGGTGAAGTATCAGAAGTAGTCAGTCCATAGAAATTAGAGTGGTGGTTGCCAGCAGCTGAGAGAAAGAGAGGAAGAGGAACTCTTTGATGAGTGCAGAGTTTCACTTTTGTAAAATGGGAAAGTTGTAGAGATCTGCAGCAAAGGCATATGTTTAACACTGCTGTACTACATAGTTTAAAAATGGTTAAGATGGTCAATTTTATATTGCCCACAATCTCAGTTCCCTGAGGTAAATGTCATTGTTATATATTGCAAACATGCTTTAAAAAAACAAGTAAAAGGAAAAAAAAAGAGCACATTGTGAATATCCTTGAATGGTAACTTGTTAAATTAGGAAAAGAAAATGAATTTAAACAATTTAAACTACCCACTGGAAAAAATATTCCTTAAGATTATTTGTTTTCAGGAAAGTATAAACTATGACGTTAGTGAGACATCCATTAGGTTATAAAAAACTCTAAGACACTTCTGTTGGGGACGTAAGTAGATAGACACAAGCCCTTTGCAAAGTAATTTGGTCTTCCTGGAATTTGAGATGCTGCACGAGCATCTCTTACTGGCTACCTCTGACAGCTGTTACTCGGGGTTGCGTCATAGGCCGCAGACCGTGGGGTTGATAAGCACCGGTGCTCGCTTGTCCCCCCCCCTTCCCGTTGGGAATAGGGTGTTGCTGTTGTCCTTTGCTTAGGGACAGCGGATAGAAGGAAGAGTTTGTGAAAGCCTCGCCAGCTCCCGCTGTTAGCGGTAGTCCAGCAGATCGTCTTCCTGGTGCCAGGTGCGCGCCTGCTCCTTGAATGCACCCTAAACCACCCGTAGTTTTCATAGTGTCTCTTGTAAGCTCTTGGGGCTGTGGTAGTCTCCTTCAAAAAGTTCCACCTAACTACAACTTCGAGTTCTGCTCATAACTGTGGGTCACCAAAAGCCCCTTCCCTTGTTTTTGCAGTATTATATGTTTGATTATAAAAATTCTCCCATAATTTCTGGGAGTTGGGAGCATAACACAAATAGTAGCATATTAACATGCTCACTCTGTCACTCGGTTCAGTCTCTTGTGTTCCCTTTCCACGATTTTGTCTCTGGCCAGGATTATGCAAGCTGCTGCTCTTCATTGGTCTTGCATTAGCTGTCAGCATCTGCCCAGTGTCTTGCACTGGTGCTGCCGAAAGCGTGGTCCTCAGAGTCTGCAGAGGTGAGGCAGAGGAATCGTTTTTCAGCCTTGCAGATGATTCTTATGTACCCTACAGTTTGAGGAAAGCTGTCTACACTACCTTTTATCAGTATACACACGCAGTGCATGATGTTTACATTCATTGTAGGGAGTAAGGACATGTACTGAACATGTCTTAATGGTTTTTATTCCCCTTCCCTTCTCTGTGCACTCCCCATCCCTGAATTCCTTCCCATTTGCAAAAGATCTCTCTCCCTGTTTCCTATTGTCTGTTTTGTTCTTTAAACTAGTTTTATCATATAAGACGTTATACTATATTTAAGCTTGTATGTCTATTTTATTTCACTTAGCATCATCTCCAGGTGCATTTATTTTCCTACACATGATCCAAATGTATCCTTCTTTGTGGCAGAGTAGTATTCTGTTATGTATAAATACCACATTTTACTTATCAGTTCATCTGTTGGTGGATATATAGGCTTTTCCATAATTTAGCTATTATGAGTTATAAATGTGAGTTTGCATGTCATACTGTATGTCTTTAACTCTTTTGGGAGGATACTGAGAAGTGAGTGGCTCAGTTGAATAGAGTTTCTACTTTTTGTCTTTTGAGGAATCTCCATCTGATTTCCCTAGTGGTTGTGCTAGTTTACATTCCTACCACAATGTAGATGGGTTCTTTTTCCCCACAGCCTCCTCAACATTTGTTATTGTTTGATTTCTTGATGGTAGCCATTCCTTCTGGAGTGAGATGAAATCTCACTCATTATTGTTTTAATTTCCATTTCTTTAATGGCCAGCAATACTGAACATTTTTTTCATGTACATAGTGGCTATTTGTGCCTCTGAGAAGTATCTCATTTCTGTTGCCCATTTAAAATGGTGTGTTTATTTTTGGAGGTCTGATTTTTTTATTTTAGTTCCTTGTGTATTCTAGATATTAGTCCTCTGTCCGATGAATAGTTAGCAAAAAAAAATTATTTTTCTAATTCTTTAGGTTGTCTCTTTACTCTCTTGGTTTTATCTTGCACTGTGAAAGTCTTGGCCTAAGATATCAATCCTTAGTAATATTCTGAATATGTCAGGATGCCATGGTAGGATTTTGGTTAAAGTTTTTTTATGGATTCCTATAATGTGTTAGTGGTTAGCTGTAGTACTTTTTAGATGATCAATAGCAAAGTTCTCATAATTCGTTGTGGAACCACACACACTAATCTGTTCTTATGTGTGAACAGTGTTTTTTCTCCTCAAATACTCACTTTTTCTAAAATTAACCCTTGTTCTTTACCATTTTCCTAAATGGCAGAGGTCCCTTCAGCAACACTTACTCTCCACAGTGCTCTGCCATCCTTTTCTGACTCACCACCAGGTGATTTTAGATATAAGGTTAATTAACGTGGTTTTGAGAAGTTATTTAGGGGAGAAAGAGGGGCCTGGAAATTGAACCCAGGGCCTCAGGTGTAGACCACTGAGCTCTGTACACAAGCCCAGCTAACATGGTTTTGAGTCCATTTTCAAAGATATTAAAGGCATATTTAGCTTAAGTTGTGAATACCTGAAAGAGTCAGGGCTGTACAGATGTCTGTGACATTGAAAGAAACGCTCTTCACTCAACCAGAGTAGAAATGAAAAAAGCACAGAGGGAGTGGTCTTGACCTCCAGCTGTGACTCGTCAACCCTGCTCCCTAAAAGACCTGTGAAGTGCCACTTTCCTCTTGAGTATCTGGAAAGGGATGAGAGGGCTGGAGACCACCTAGTGATTGGTAGGAAGGAAGGAGACCTGCCGCTGAGGGTGTTGATCGAGATGTGCTGAAGTCTGTGGGCTGAGACTTTAATCTCCCAGCGAGGCTGAAAAAGGTCCAAGATGAATAACCTCCCTGAGCAATGTTAAAGTCTCTATGAACTTTGTGCTTGTGTCAGGTAAAATGCAGGCAGGCCAGTGATAACCCCCTGAAGGGCCTTGGGATGCTGCTAGTCTCCGCGGCTCCCCTTCTGGCCTGAAGCCCACCAGGCCTGGGGAGCCAACTTCAAGGGGAAGTTATGCAGAACTTTTCAGACAGATTACTGGGGGCATTAGGTCTTGACTCTGCCAGAGCAGCACTCCAAGTGATTTCTGCACAGGAGTTCGGCTGCAGGAGGCTTGCCCGTAACCATGTGCTACTGGACACATCCTTCCTGTGAGGCTTGACCATAACCGTGTGCTACTGGACACATCCTTCCTGTGAGGTTGCACTGTAACTTTAGGCTGCAGAGCTGTACAGTAAACTGACAACACTCTGCAAGTCCAGAACGTCACTCCTTCAGGGTGGTTTGTAGCAAAGAATTAGATTAAATATAAGTATTCTGCCCCTGAATTGTTGATTTTACTTGCTGGCAGGTAAATCTCTAAGTCAGGTACCATGATAGACCATTTATCAGGTCAATTTCTGTACTTTTAGGTTTTTTAATTTTTTGAAATTAATTTTAAACAGTGATATAGCAAAGGAAGTTAAAACAACAACAACATTAATTCACTCAAGGGAACAGGCAGCAGCATAGCATTATTCACGTGGTTTTTAAATTTTGATCCTTTTGGCTGCTTGAACTTTTGAAGCCATAGTAGTGAAAAGAAAGGAATGATACATTTCAGCTTCATAAGTGGATGGGAGTATCCTACCGGTTTTTGCTGTTGGCGGCGGTATTAGTTTTTCCCTTAAGGTACTGGACGCTGAGCGCAGGGCCTTCACACTGAGTTGCATCCCCAGCCCTGTTTCCACTTTTGTTTCAGGATGAGGTCTCACGGCAAGTTGCCCTCAACGGGCTTGAACTTGTGACCATCCTGCCTCACTCTCGAGGGGGGAATATCTTAGATTTAAGCACAGACCACAGAGGAGTTTTCCCACCATGCTATATTCTGATTAAACTTTTTAAATGTGTAAATCTTAAAAATATACAGCTAACTTCGGGCATCTGAGAATGTTATAGAGTGTTTTGTTGTGTATTTAATTGCTGTTACTCCTGACAGCAACCGTAATCCCGCGTGTTTGGCAGCTGTCTTTGAGACATCATCACAGTGCTAGTCAGCCTAATGTCATGAACTCGGTTACTCCTTAAAATGGGCAGACACAGTTGGTTGACTCTGTAATTCACTAGAGAACCGTGGAGTTGAGAGTTTTGAGTCTTGCACAGCCTTTTAGGGATCCAAGTTCTTTTAAAGATGCCAAACTTCAAATTTTTAGCTTTTAAAAAATAAGATTTTAAAAGTCAACGAAAAGATTCAAAAAGTATGTTGGGCATCAAGTTGCTTTTTAAATTCAATCTTCTGATAAGTGTAAATGAAAGTAGAAGAAATTGAATTTCTCTAAAAATCATGGATGAGCTCAACACATTCAGAAAACAACCTGAAAAACTTTTGTCTTGGTAAATTGTAACATTCTTTGAAAATAACTATGATAAGCATCATTCAGTAGAACAAATTAGGATTGTATCAGATGTGTTGGCATGCAGGGAATATTCTCCTAGCATAAGCAGTGCATGGTCTCAGTAACTTCAGTTAGGAATTTTGCTAATTATATCATAGATTTGCTTCACTAGGAATAACATAAACTACTAAACAAATTAATTAACATTTCATCCTTGTAGCTATTAGCAGCTGAGGTAGTACTGTGGGCATCATTCATAGACTTTGCCCTGTGCCAAGGAATTTGTCTATAATTTTTTTGAGAAATAAGCATCTTTCACAAATAATTATGGTGCACTATCTAGCACAAACAAACTTTTTGGCCACAAAGAGATGGTGGTGAGCTACAAACAAACAATGGTCAGGAAAGTTTGGGGACAGATGATTGTCAACAATTTCTGAATAGCCAGTTGCTGGTTGAAAGATAGTGTCTCCACTACCAAAACCTTTTATTTCTCTCTCCAGGAATTTAATCAACAGGGCAAGAATGGAGTGCTTGATTGAAGAATCAGTTGACAAATGTAACCTGTAGGGACCAGTTGTTCAGTTGATCCTGTCAACTTGGACAGAAGACAGCAGTTCAGAAATGCATTTGAGCTCATAGTTTGGTCTGGTTCTGCTATTCACTCAGATTTATGAGCTGTTTATAACAACATTCAGCCTTTCTTTGGTTGCTGACATGCTCACATTAACTGTAATGGCCCCAACTTCCAGTTGGTTCACCTCTTGGCATGTACACCCAAAACACATTGAATTGCATTGGAATAAATGTATAAAGCAAAGTATGCAACCATGATAGCCACTTTCTCATGGTGTGTTAGACTCATACCTGGTTGGCTTTGTGTGGTACAATCAATTTGGAAACAATCTTTTAAATCCCCTTTTACCAGATATATCAGAATAGTTTTATGTCAACTAATAAAATGGTTTGATGTTTGGTTTTTAATACATTTTAGTACAACTATCCAGAGAGAAATTCTTCAGCTGAATATATCTGAGAGGTAAAATGTTCAATTGATCTGAATGATAAAATGAATAATTCTAAAGAGACCAGTATAATTAAATAACAGGAAAAGTGCAAAAATATTTAAAATAAAAGGAAAAATACTCCAGAGAGGAATAAATTTTAAGGAGTTAAGGCTGATTAATTTTTCATAAACTACATTTGCTGTTTTGGAAGCAAGAACCTGAGACAGGAGATAGTTCTCAATTATGAATATTATCTTTTCATTTTCAGTATTTTACTAGCTAACATTGTGTTTTAGTTTTTAACAATTACAAAAGAGTTGTAACATATAGAAAATGTGTATCCATTACCCAAATTTTACAGTGCTAACGTTTTATTAATATTTATATTCAATCTTGTTAAAGAAATAAAATGTTTCAGTGACTGCTGAAATATTTTTCTCCTTCCCATTTCTTCTTCCTCTCCCCAGGAGTCAGCACACCCAAGATATTGGTATAGATTTTTCCTATCATGTTTTAGCACATTTCCTTCATGTGTATGAACTGTTGTGTTTTAAAACTTTACGTAAGGGGGCCAGGAGTATAGCTCAGTGGCACAGTGCCTGCCTGGCAAGTGTGAGGTCATGAGTTCAATTCCTGGTACCAAAAATAAATATTTTTACATAAGTAATAACAAAGAGTGAATATCTTTTTGCAAGTTGGCTTTCTCTGTACATTGTTTTTGTTTGTTTTATTTCCCAGAGACAAGGTTTCATGAGCTAGGGCTTCACTATGTAGCCCAGGCCTGCCTTGAACTCACTATGTATCCCAGGCTGGCCTCAAACTCAGGATCTTACCTCAGTCTCCCGAGTGTGGTATTAAAGGTGTGTACCACCACACCTGCTGTCGTATACCTGAGCTTTATGTATTTTGATCATGTAGCCTCAGTTCGTCATTTTAACTGCCAGGTAACATTCTGATCTATAAATAGACCATCTTTTCAAAAATACCCAGCAAGCGTACCTGCTTTCTACAGGCAGTTCTGTTTAAGCCCCCCTACTCTATAAGGGTATATGTGGTGACAGACTGCTACTGATTCTGCAGTTCTTTTTTCTCAGTGACCCGATAGATGGTGTGGTGGCACACGCCTGTAATCCCAGCACTTTGCAGGCTGAGGCAGGACGAGTTTTGTGACTTTGAAGCCAGCCTGCGCTACGTAGCAAGACCCTGTGTAAAAACAAAACAAAACCTGATACATGTGCCTGCTGTTAGTGTTGTAGTTTGCATTGAACGACATTGAACATCTCAAAAGATGAGTGAGGGCCGAAAGTGGTTACCTCTAGAGATCAGAAAATGAGAGTGGGAATGCCCCGTTTTTCATAAGCTTCAAAGAACCGTTTAACTCTTCAACATTTAAAAAAAAATTTACTAGCACATTATAATGGTACATAATGGTTACCTTCATTGTTGGGAGTTGATACATGTACATAACACATCTTAATTCTTTGCACAACCCGATTTGACTCTACAAGTTGCATGTATAGCTCTGATACAAGGAAAAACTAAGTTATGCAGTGACCCTGTCAGCAGTCTGCCGAAGCCTGTCTGACCTCTCCCCGCATTCACTGCAGTCTGTGCATCAGCCTCCTCGTCTTATTCAGATGCTCCAGACTTCTGCATTTGATTTTTCTCAATTTACAGCATTTTCTCTCTAGACACGTCCATGGTTTGCTTGCATGGGTCCTTCGGATCCCTGCCCAAACGGTACCTTCTCAGCAAGTCTTAGCATTCCTTTCCCGTGTCCTCTGCTTTTCCGCACGACGCCACTGCCTGTCGTTTCGCTGCTTTCCCTTCCTATAGGCTCTTTCCTCTCTGCTTCTCTATGCTGAACACCTCAAACAGAGCCTAGAATACCCTAAGCCACCAGCACACAGTCATCGAATGAGCGCGACAAACATGTAACAGTGCACAAACAAGTTTACTGAAAAGCAAAAACAAGTGGGTGACAGTTAACTCGGTCTCCCAAATGACCAACAAATGCACATTAAAGCATTGATAATAATTTTTTCCTGCAAAATCAGCAAGAAGTAAAAATGGATAATAACATCCCTGGCAAGGGTTGAAGAGGAAATTGGGAAGGGAATTTAATATGCAGAAGCTCCCACATGGGCACAGACAGGCACGTGTGAAGCCACAGCTGCAGCCCCGTTCCTAACCATGAAACATTAGAAGCAACTGAGCTGCCATTGTTAAATTACAAAACACACATACTTTTAAAAAATACGCAGCAAGTCTAAAACAATGAGGGGCAGCTATGTGTTCTATATTGTGGTATCGTTTGTATCTCTCAAAACACAAGTTTACATTTCTGTATTTATGATTATATGTGAAAATGCCTACAATCAAAGCTTACAGTATGTAGCCAGAAGTTTCTTTTCTTTTCTCTTTTTCTGGTACCAGGAATTGAACTCATGACCTCGCACTTGCCAAACAGGCACTGCGCCACTGAGCTATATCTCTGGCCAGAAGTTTCTTTTTATTAATCTCTGTTCATGTATTATGTTTCTTTCTTGCACAGTATGAGTAAGTAGTTACTGGGTGCTAGGAAAAGGGCTGTGAAAAAGGGACCTGTCCTTGAAAGGCTTCTGTGCTAGCAGAAGACAATGTCCCTCAGCAGTACACAGGTGCCACATCACAGATCAGCTAGTGGGACACATAAAAAGAAAAGTGCAAAGGGCCAGTCAGTACTCACAGGCCTGCTTTCTTTTTTTAAATTTTATTTTAAAGAGAATAGTAAATGAGAAAAAAAACAATAGCAGCATACTAGCATCACAAACATAAACCAAAGCAAGAACATTTAAAATAGTACAGGGTTTCTAAGACAAAATAATACAAATTAACAGTGGTTGTTATATTACATATTGTTATCTTCAGCTACATTGCTCAGATTACCAGACGTAAAAATGGAAGATTGTTCAAACCATTAAAGAGAAGAAGAAAATAATTACTAGATAAAACATTACAGATAATACAGAGTTTCACTAGACAAGATGGTAGGAATTCACCATAATTCCATTGCATATTATTACCTTCAAATCAATTGCTCAGGTTACCAGATATAAGCATGCAAAATTAGTCGGAACATAAAAAATTTTAAGCATTAACTGTTCCTTTCAATATACCATCAGACATCAGCAGTACAGTTATTGCAGCTCTTCATATATATATTTATATGTTGCCTTCCTTTCTTTTTTCTTCTTTCCCTCATCCCAGTCATTTCTTCCTTTGAGCAATTTCTTTCCCTTTCCTATCATCTATTGTACATTTTGAGTTTTACTTATTCTTTTAGGTTCCTATACCAGGAAGACAATATGATGTTTGCACATGCGGGTCCGATTTATTTTACTGATGAGTATGGTCTCTAATTGTATCCATTTACCTATAAAAGCCTCCGGTTTATTGTTTTTATAGCTGAATACACCATTGTATAAAAATACCACATCTTTTTTATCCATTCCTCAGTGGCTGGGCATTTGGGTTGTTTCCAAGATTTAGTTATAACAAATTATGCTGCTATAAACATGGGTGCACATACATTGCTGTGGTATAATGTTTTTAATTCTTCTGGGAAAATACCCAGAAGGGGAATAGCTGGGTTAAATGGGACTTCCAATCCTAGTTTTGTGAGGAATCTCCAAACTGATTTCCACAGTGGTTTCACCAATCTACACTCCCACCAGCAGTAGAGTAGGGTTCCTTTCTCCCCACAGCCTCTCCAGCATTTGTTATTGGTTGATTTCTTGATGATAGCCAATTTTTCTGGCATGAGATGGAATCTCAGTATTGTTTTAATTTGCATTTCTTGAATGACTAATGATGTTGAACATTTTTTCATGTGTTTATTTGCCATTAGTATTTCATCATTTGAGAAGTGTGTATTCATCTCAGATGCCCATTTTTGGACTGAGACTTTGAATTTGGGGGGCCTGATTTTTTTTTATTCTTCATATTACCTAGGTAGAAGTCCTTTGTCTGAGGGGCAGTTAGCTAAAATTTTTTCCCAATTCATGGGCTTTCTCTTTACTCTATTGGTGATTTCTTTAGATGTGCAAAAACTTTTCAATAAGATGAAATCCCAGTTGTTGGTTCTTTGAAGTATTTCCCATGCAGTTTGGTTTTTGTTCATGAACTCTCTGCCTGCCCCTTTGTCTTCAAACTTTTCACCCAATTTCTCTTCCAATAAATTTAGTGTTTCTGTTTTAATATTTAGATCTTTGATCCATTTTGACTTTAGTTTATGGTGAAAGACATGGGTCTATTTTTAGTCTTCAGCATGTGGAAAGCCATTCATTAAAGAGGCTATCTTTCTTCCACTGAACCTGTTTGGCCCTTTTGTCAATGATAAGGTGACTGAGTGTGTTTGTAGTTGTGTCTGTATCTTCTAATCTGTTCCATTGATCTTCAGGTCTGTTTTTGTGCCAGTACCATCCTGATTTTATCACAGTAGCTTTGTAATATAATTTCAAGTCAGGAATTGTGATGCCTCCTGCCTTTCCTTTGTTTCCCAGGATTTCTTTTGCTATTCTAGGTCACAGGCCTGCTTTCTGTAGAATGAGCATGCCTGTGGCTTTTTGCTGTCAGGTACCATCACCACTGGCATTGTCTACCTGGTCAGCACTTGAAATGTGACTAGGATAACTGGGGTGCTGGATTTTTAATTTACTTTGATTTAATTCATTTAAATTTATATTGCCACATGTAAGAAATAGTGCATTGATAGGGTATAGCCAAGGAAGACCTTACTAACAAAGGAACGTTTGAACTGAGACTTGTACAAAGCAGGTGAGCCAGCCATGTGTTCCAGGCAGGATGAACAGCAGGGCCTGCTCGGAGCAGCTGTAGGCAAAAAGAACAAAGGTGAGAGTAGGAGAGGAAGCCAGGGGAGCGAGGAGACCCATCAGGGAAGGCCAGGGTCACTACGATAGGACTTCGCTTTTTCTCTGAGGGAGGAGGGCACCATGGCAAAGCTGTGAGCAGACAGGTGGCTCACTGTGGAGCTGTAAGGGTTGCAGGAGCTGTTCTGATGATAAGCAGCAGGAGTGAGGGCAAAGGTCAGCAGACTGCGTACTGCCTGACAGGCCGGAGGTGGAGGTAGCAGTAGAGATGTTCAGAAGAGGTCAGGCGAGTTGACGGTACTGGGTCAGATGAGGAAGGGAGGAACCAGGCCCCAGCTTCATTTAGGGAGCTATGGGCTTAGGGTACTTGGGAAAGGAATTCAGGAGTTCTGTTGGAGGCATGGCCAGTTGGAGGCATCTGCAGATAGTGATGCCAAACAAAATCCTACTAGCAAGTGACACTAAGGTGGGAAGGGCAGCTAAAGGGTTTCTTCCTGAAGAACCAACGGAAGAGGCGTTGATAGATGGTGTTAGGGAAGTTCTGTCTGTGTTCAGGCCAAAACCAGTCATTAAACTTTTCAGCCTGAAAATTTTATGTCTTTAGTTACATGTGGCTCTCAGGTTAATTATTTCTTGTTTTATTTCTTGCGTAGGATGGCTCCTGAACGAGTGGCATCCTTATCACAAGTGTGTGTCCCCCTTGTTACCCTGCCTGATTTTGAGCCCCTGGTGGAGGCCCTGCTCACCTACCATGGGCATGAACCTCAGGAAGTCCTTTGTCCTGTATTCTTTGAAGCTGTAAATGAGGCCTTTTTGCTGTAAGTAGTGTCCTTTCATCCTATCATTCAGCTTTGTTTTCTCTTGTCTTAGAAAATATTTTGGTGTGTTAGAAATGTTATACAGAAATGACAGCAGTTTTCAAATGTTTTGGTCTCAGTATTGCTCTTTACTCTTTAAAATTTTTGAGGACTCTAAAGAACTTTTTTAAAATGTGGCTTATACCTAGCAATATTTGTCACATTTACATTTAAAACAAATTTTAAAGTACTTGCTGAGTTGGGCACATAAGTGCCGCTCACTGGCAGAGCTTAACTAGTGTGTAAGATTCCTGGATTCAGTCCTTGGCACCACAAAAGAAAGCTTATTTTTAAAAAACTGATTACATGTTAACACAAATATCTTTTTTTTATGAAGAATCACGATCTTTTCCAAGACAAAAAAATGGCAAGCAGGGGGCTGGGGATATAGCTCAGTGGAATAAGCGCCTGCCTAGCAAGCGCAGGGTCCTGAGTTCGATCCCCAGTACCGCCAAAAAAAAAAAAAAATGGCAAGCATGCCTGTTATCCCAGCACTTAGGAGGCTGAAGCAGGAGGGTTGAGAGTTTGAGGGCAACTTAGGCTACATAGCAAGATCCCATTTAAAAAAAAACTGTATGGCAAGAGTGGCTTTGTTTTTGCATTTCAAGATTTCATTGTGTAGCTTGACAGCTGGATTTTCATATCTGCTTCTATATCCAGTCTGGTGGGATGTGTTGTTTGGCTGAAATGTACAAAGAAAATCAGGCACCGCACATATAAGTAGCTGGCAAAGGCAGATGGCTACAGTAATAGCCAGCTCAGATCGTTGTGGGTATTCTGCTGTGATGCCTCACCAAAGTTTGAAAATAGTCATTTTTTTAAAGATTAGTAACTGTATAGAATCTAAAATTCTATTAATGTACTTTTCATACTCTGGTACATTAAAATGCGTTGCTCATACATGGTTTTGGATCTTTTGCAAGATTTTGTAGTGCCATACATGGCTTGTTTGGAAAACCTTGGCTCATTGAGTTCTATAGATCTTTCATACACTGACATACTTCAGTGTACAGCGTAAGTACCTAATAACCATCGCTATCACCACCGATCTGATCAGCAATGCCTTTAACTCTTGGAAAGCTGTCAGCTCGTGTTGACAGACAAATTCTCCAAGATTCTAATTTCTATTTAAGAGCTTAAATTTATCCTGAGCCACAAATTGTCATTTTTTTTTACGCTGGTAGGGTCATTGTGCTAGTTTTTTGGGAAGTACATGCCAAATAGTAAATGTGAGTAACTGTTGTTGGCTAGTCATCTTCCAAGTACATTTCCATGAACCTTAAACTTCCGGAGTTCACACACGTGCAGGACTGCTTTTCTACAGACAACCGTTGTTTTGGGTCGTGGAGCACAAGCGCTTTGTATATTCTTTATTTTTTACTGTGTAGACTTTTAAGTTTCTCAAGGGTCACAATTCAATAAAGTCAATAGCAATTTTACTGATTCACCAGAGCTTGTTCGGTGACTGGATCTGCTTTTCCTGTGCGGGTGTGGCAGTGAGGAACACGAGTAAAGACAGTGACGGCCAGGCCCTGTGCGTCCTGAGGCACAGCGTCTCATTACCACTGTTGCTTTTGCAGTCAGTGTCAGTGTCACACAAGTGTAACAGAAAGAACCATGAGATTCTCGATGTTCAACACTTTAAATTTCTGTCCACCTGGGGTATGGCTGTGTTTCACAGAAAAGTCTCCTATGCAGGGAAATAGGCCAGTCAGACCTAGAGGTTTTTTTTTTTTTTTTTTTTTTTTTTTTT
>PVLD010020957.1:0-32594 GCA_004027595.1 Dinomys branickii | reverse complement strand
GCAACAAGCGGTGTTTTTTTTGTTGTTGATGTTGTTGCTGTTGTTGTTGTATGCCTGTTTTGTTTCTTGTCTTTGGATTTTTGGTTTTTGTGTTTTTTCTGTTGTTGAGAGGATTAACTGTCTGACTAAATTTGCATGTCTGTATATGGGTTCATACATTTACAATTCGAAGATATCAATGGATAAAGCAATAACCACTATTGAGACCATATCACCTCGTCTATAGATTAGTTGTGATTGTACTATTTTTTATGCTAATTGGTGTCTGTTTGTCAATATGTTTTTGTACTTTTATGTTTCTAAAAAAAAAAAACAAAAAAACAAAAAATATGTAAAGCTAATGCGGAAAATAATAGAGAAGGTCTAACCTGCGGCCCCGGGAAGACTGAAGAGGTTGCTTAATCACTGAAAAAAGAGCAGAACGAAACAATGAAAAAGGGGCAGAGGAGGAGCAGGAGCACCCGAGAAAACGAATGAGTCCTTTTGGAACCAGAAAGAAACGCTTTGTAAATAAATAGATAAAGGGAATGCTTGGGAGGTGTTTAATAAAGGCAGAAAAGAGCAGGCCAAAAACGACTAGAAGCTACAAGCGTGAATCACAAAGCCAGGAAGGCTCTCCCACATAATAAGAAGTTATAAGTGAACAGAAAAGTGTGGTCTCTGTAGCACATTTGACAAACCTGAAGCACATTTCTCAGAATGACACGTTCCTTGCACATACATTTGCACTACGTAGACAGCACAGTTCCAAGTAATTACCCATCTAGTACACCCCCCATATGAGATTGAGTCCGTAACTACTCATACTTCGCAGGTGAGGGAACTGAGGCACAGAGGGATTATGTGGTTTGCTCAGAGGCTCACATTACTTCTGAAGCTAATGGCTCATGAATCTGCCATTTTAATTACTCCAAATCTCAGAGATCAAGGGCCGGGGATATAGCTCAGCAGCACAATGCCTGCCTGGCTAGCACAGCATCATGAGTTCAATTCCCAGGTCCCAAAAAAACACAACAAAACAAACAAAAAACAACAACAACAAATCTCAGAAATCAGTAAAACCAGAAAAACCATTTATTGTCTCCATATCCTCAGAAGTATATTTCTAATATACTTCTGAAACTTAATGTATTTGTTTAGCAAGTCTACTGCCTGTATATTTTCTAATTCACTAGTTAATTTCTACTGCTCCAGCACAACCAAATGGTAGATCTTTTTCTTTTTTAGTGTATTGCTTTCCCTGAATTAAAAAGTGCACACTCCTAAAGAATTCAGACTAAAAAGAAAGAAAGGGAAAAACACCCCTTGATTCCTGCCTCTCCTTGACACTGCTGTGCATTACGTATGCATACTATGGAAAGGAAGGCAGGGAAAGTGCTTAGGGACAGTTACACGAGAGGCTTCAGGTGAATGATGGGAGTATAGATGCTCATTTAATTATTACTCATAACTTTTATATAGAACATTCCTTTGTGGAGTGGAATTAATTTAAAAAATAAGCTGCCTTTCATTCCAAATAGCACGTTTATTAATAGCGTCACTGACATTATTAAACTTTCTAATGGCAACCATATATGAAGATCATCTTGCTGTTCTGCAGTTCCTGGGACTCTCCTTAGAAAATGGAACTATGTGCCATGAGAAGGAACCATGAACAGCACCCACGCTCAGTATTTCCATCTGCAACTCCAGAACTTTACATTCTCAGAAATGAGCAAGGCAATAAATTCTTTACCCGGACATTTTAATGAAAGTAAAATACTATAGTATGCACTAAGTAATATACTATATGCTTAGTATGTACTCAGTAATATACCGTGTTACTGCTCAAACACTAAATACTCCTGTAGTATTGCTTATTTAAAACAAAAACAACAAAAAAAACAAGAAAAAAACAAAAACAACAATAAAAAGATGGGACAGACACAGATCCAAGAATCTTCACATGTTAGTTCATTTATCTTTACGCTAAGCAACTGAGGCGGGAACATTTATGCCCATTTTACAGACAACCTCTGTGTGTCACAGCTTCCCTAACTAATGTATCCCATGTCCCATGGCCACCAGGTGGCAGCTTCCATTTCCAATCCAGCCTCTTGCCCAGGAGTCCAGCACTCCTTCCATGGTACCCTTGGGTAGGGCGATTTTCTCATTGTGAATCATCTAAAGCAGCCATGGAAGGGGAAAGCAGAAAAACGACAGTGGGTAAGTGACAGAAGGCCTAGGAGCCCTGCAGAACCAGTCACACCACAGAAGCAGTGGAAAGCAGACGCTACTTCATCACTGATGAGCACTGAGACTAGCGTTGCTGCCCCAGGTTCACCTCTGTGGGCCTTGCCCATGCCAAGGAGGTACATCTGCTTGTGATTCCAGGAGTTATCGCTGGAGTTTAGACATTGTGCCTGAATGACGTCCGCAAGAGGGTCAAAGGTGAGGTGACGTAGCTGGCACGTTTAGCTTGTTCAGCAAAAGCTGATACTGCCTACAAGATTCATAAGAGGAGGAAGAACTCAAAATATGGAAAAACGGAGCCAAGGAAGGTGACAAGCTTTATCTGCGACACCACCCTTTGATCCATAGCAACATGTGGTTTTATTCTTCCTCATGCTTTTCTCCCCCATTCTCCATTCCAAAAAGAGATCCTAGGTAACACAACCACACTCTAATCTAAATTTATTCCTTCCTTCCTCCGATGGTACAAACCCCAAAGACCTTTCAGTGCGTGCACCCAGCTACAAGTCCAAGATCTTCAGTACTGTTGCTTTTCAATACTCTGTAACCTTCAGACTAGACTACAATGGTAATAGTTACAAACACATGTGATGTAAGAGGGGGAAGAAGAGGAAAAAGGAACATTTGTTAAGGTATAGAGACGTACATGAGATGTAGCCAGTAAAAAAAATTGGACAAATGCTGTAGTCATCTGCAGATGGACGCAACACGACAGCAGGTACTTTTCCCTTCTCCTTTCCTCCTTCCAAGTTCTCTTCAAGTTCATCCTGCTGTTCACCTGCCCAGGTTCCTCTATCTAATACAACGACCTAAGCCTTCATTCCTGAGGGACTTGAGATATTGATATAGTCTCTCATTAAATTTTATAACTGGAACAGTACAGGAAGGTGCCCCCAAAGAATCCCCTGGGTTCCATACCCCTTTTTGTTGCTGTTATAGAGCAGTAACTTTATTGACAGGAACAATTTCCCATGCCAGCCCTGAAACACCCTTTTTCACATATTTGTCACATGGCAAAAAGTCCTGAATGTCTAGGTGGGGCGGCTCACCTTCTAACTCAATACAGCTCCTCTGGGGAAAGCAATCTCACCTGAGGTACTGAGCCTCTAGAGCAATAGATACCAGAGTTTCTGAGATGGAAAATGATCCAATGTAATTGATTGATAGTCATTTGCTATTCTGACCATTTTTTCACTTCATATACCTGACTTCAGAATTGTATCTACAGACAGCTTTCTTGAATTTATTTGTTCCTGAAATGACTCCTGATTCTCACTCCTCCAGGTTTTGATGATTTCATAAGTGCCTAACTTCCTGCATTAAAGCCCTTTCTGCCTAAAATACCTGTAGTGGTTTAGTTTCTTGCACTAAACACTGAGCAATATAGAAATAATGATTTCATGAGTGAGTATTTGATTATACCTGTAAGAGACACCATCCCCTTGTATTCCCTCTTAGCTTCCAAACTTATATATTATTCACATGGAAGATACAGAATTATATACTGTGACTAGTTCAAAGTATACATTCCATGCTATTAGATAATACTTTAATACTTTAAAGTTGTCACATGGCAAAAAGTTCAATGGTACACACCCCAAAGACCTTTCAATGTGTGCACCCAACTACAAGTCCAAGATCTTTAGTACTGTTGCTTTTCAATACTCTGTAACCTTCAGACTAGGCTACAATGGTAATAGTTACTAACATATACAATATAAGAGGGGGAAGAAGAGGAAAAGAGGAGAACACTTGTTAAGATTCAAAGATAGTCTTTGATATGGAGCTATGAACAGAATCTTGAATAATCCACTTATTCTGTCATTCTGGGGTGACTGTATTAATTGAAAGAAATGTTCAAGTGGCCCTTGGCACTCATTCCTACCTTTTTCTATATCCTTTCCTGAGCTACTGAAGCTGGAAAACTAAAATTGTGTTTCACAGACTCCACTGCCACTTCTGGGAGACTGCAGGCATCTCATGTGCTACCCACATTGCCTTACTTCTTTTGATGAAAGCAGTTCATGTTCAGAGACTATGTGCTGTGGGACATCATTATGGGAAATAAAGCCTTCAGTGAATCAAGGAGGATGGTACTGGCGAAAGCCTGACAGATTAAGGAAATAAAATTGAAACTCAAAATTACTTTTACTCCCTGGTGATATAGTCTGAAGCAGTAAAGTTCTGGCTAATCCCCATTGGCTATGATACCACATTGGGAGTTGCGACTAGCAGCAGTCAGCAATGGCAACTGACCATGGCAGTTGAGTTGAAGTTTCCAAATAGAGGCCAGAATAGTCCCGAGCATATCTAATACACTGAAACAGTCCTTCCTAGGTTGATGTTAATTTATGATGTAGAACAGTAGTAATTAACCATCCATCCCCCCCCCATCATTTAGTCAGAAGAACCTTCTTTTGAGTCCATAAGTATGAATTGAGGAAAATCTACTTGAACTAAATTCCATATATACCACCTTCACTTGGAAATATATTGCAGTTTAGTACACCTAAGTACATGGCTAGGTGAATCACCTAACATCCATCACTAGCAGCTCAGGCTTAATAGTTACCTGGCATGCCATGGTTACACATTAGGCCTCTGTCAGGGCCTTAAAAGCAGTTGAGAGCAATTTCTCAATGGACTAATTATTTTACTAAGAAAACATGGCTCTAATCTCAAACCCCAGAGGCTTTCACTATGCTGCTCCTAATAAGACTTGATGCAGTCTTCACACAGCCTCACAGTATGTCAAGACCTTTTTGAGTCACGGGTAAGAAGTTATGTGCTGGTGGTCACAGAAACCTTTTAGGAAACAGTGCAGATCTGGAACTTGCAGGTTTTCTTTCATTGGTGAGGGAGGTGAGAGTGAGCGGTACAGTCGAGGCCCTGACAGCATCTGCAGCACATAGTAAATGGGATTGAAGTAGCACCATATAGTTGCCCCACTACATACTGTATTTCTTTCTTAATGGTCGAGGACTCAAACTGCAGCAGATACTCTAAAACATTCCAATCCCCTGAACGGTCCAGACACTTCACTGAGCCATCAGGTCCTTATACTTTCATGCATTCATTTCCCATTCTCAGAGGTCTATATGTGTGTGTGCGGCCAAATTATCTAGAATGTGTGCTACTATGTTCTCCAGAATATTGCACTATAAATTCATTAGTCAAGGTAGTCCTGTACTACCTTGATATCTTTGGGAATAACAAGATGTTGAAGCTCCCGAGAGATTAAAATCATGGCTCATAGTCAGTGTTTACAGGCCAGGGATATAGCTCAGCAGCACAAGCGCCTGCCTGGCAAGCACAAGGTCCTGAGTTCAATTCCCAGTACCAAAAAAAAAAAAAAACAAGATCAGAGTTCACACAACTCAGACAAAGTAGTAAAAGTATATTACTAGCCATGCCAAGTGTAAGCAAAATAATACTGATGCTCTATGTTTATTGAGATAGAAAGATTTGCAAGATCAATAGCTAACTAAGCTATGTTTACTTGTTTCAGTAAAGACCCTATATCTGGGAAAGTTGTGTTAACTGGAGTCACCACATATTATGCTTAAAATAATCTATGAGTACTTTCCAAGAAACTATTCTAAAGAGGGCAGAAAGCAATAGGAATTAACAGCTCCACCTCTTTCATGTGGCTTCTGGTGATGTTCATCTCTAGTACTGTCCCAGGAATGTGGTACCGAAAGGCAGTGAGAGGTATTCCAGCAATTTCCATTCAGTCTTTTCTAACAAGTCAGGAGTCAACATGGGGCCCTGCCACTGCTGCTGATATATATTCCAACAATACATTTGTGCATTATAGAAAGAAATGAGAAATGTATTTAAAAATCTCCCCAGGTCTACTATGAGACAGATTTGAGTCAAATCTCCATCAACAGAATTCTGTAAAATTCACATTCTGACAGTAGGGCCTCAGTATGTCTGGATTACCAGGACTGAAGCTGAGAGCTAATATCTAATACTTTCTGAAAAGTCTAAGTATTTCCCTTTACTCCAAGTTGCCAGTTACTCATAATGGCTCAAGTTCTTTTGAAAAGGACAAAAAAATTTAAAGACCACTGATTGAGATGTTCTTTTATTCCAAGTTATTTGGCCTCCTCAGTTAAAAAATCATAAACTGGAAACATAGATATGGGACTTTCTTAAGAGAGCGTGACTATTGTGATTTAAGTCAGACCTCAGTTTACCAAGTATGCAATTTTTCTGTTACTCATATTAAAAATTTAATTGGGCTGCCTATCTGTTCTAATCCTAGCTACCAGGAAGTATCAAAACTGGTCAAACCATTATCACATGAGGTCTTATGTGTATTATAATAACCATATCTGTTTGTTCCTAATGGTTTTGCCTCCACTACCCTGGGATCCATGCCAGCTCATTGACATTGGGCAAACTTGCTGTGTCTCTCACCAGTATCTTTAGCTTATAGAGAAGTGCCACTTTGGCACTCTCCCAAGACCTTGAATATACTTAATGTATTCCTAACTAATTGAAGAGATTATCTTCTGAATTCTCTTAGGGACCATGGTAGAGTCAAGCAAACAGGATAAATCCATTCCAGTACTTCCACCTTCCCAAGCAATCATCTGCCTAGCGTGGCAGTGAGCACACTCAACTGAGCTACCATATTGAATCTACAATCTGTGTTAAGTAGTGCATATCCATAAATCCAGACAAATTTTTAAAAACACTCCTTCCTTGCCCTTTTATCTTCAGAATCTATTTCTGCACATATTGTTAGATTTTTGCAAATACATATTAGCAAAATGTTGAAATTTTGACTGTAATGCATTCTGGGGCATGCTGGGATCTGTCTTCAGAGAAAGATCTGGAGACAGTGCTTGATGTTAAGAGTGGACCGTGAGGAGGACTAGACTCCCTTTGCAAGGAGCTCACTATCATTTCCAAACAAAACAGAGCAAGAAGGCTACTTTATCCAGCAATTTGGGATCTCACTGTATTCTACATCGTCTGATCCTTCCCTCTACCACCACCCTAATTTTGAAGTTTTGCTTTCTCCATCAATATTTTTTCACCCGGTAGTGATTAAACTAACCTGGTAACTCGAAAGCCTTAAGGGTCAAACTTTAATCTTACTTTGAATTTTTTCAGCTCTGTGGCTACAAAACAAACAAGATATTCTTTGGGCTGTGTAAAAGAGAGCCCCTAACTAAGCCAAGAGTTTAGAACTCTGAGAATAGTATAGAATAGTTGTCATTCAACTGTCCAGCAACACTAGAACTAACCACGCTACTGTGCATCTATACTAGCATGAAACTACACGAATACTCAAGCTTTTAACAATTTCCTGAGTCACAAGTAATAGAAACCCATGTTAGCTTATTTGAACAAAAGGGACCCTTGTTAAAGTACCTTTGCTAGCTCACAGAATTGCTGTGGAAGCTGAAGATCCAGCTCAGAGCTGAAAAGCTAACAGTAATGCCTAGAATCCTGGCAGAGCTAATTTTCCCTGTTGCCTCTGTTGAGCACTGGACAACAAAGCCTGGGTGGCAGACAAAGCCATCAGCAGCAGACAGGGGATGTACCACAGGCACTTACTGCTTCTGTGCCCCAGGAACTTAATCTGTCTTCAGTGGTCCCCTCAGCTCCCCGTTGGGGGCATCCTATGGGCATAAGCTGGGAATGCACCTTGCTTCTCACTGTGAGGCATCTCTGAAACACACACTTTCTATACCAGGCAGCAAGTTGTCACTAGGACTCCTAACTTTGTAGACATTCACTCAACATAGGAAAAAGATTAGGTCAGAGAGATTTACCAAAGCACCAACTGTATTCACAGAATAAAATGGAAAGAAAAATTAAAAGAAAATGTTAGGAATGGATTTTCTAGAATTGCAGACAATTCAGAAAAGGAATACTTTGTCTATAAAAGTAACCGATTTACAAAATTAGGCCTAAAGCTATAAGCAGTGCAAGTGAAATGTCCACTACTCAGAATTTTGCCTACACAAGTAGAATTATGCTCTGACCACGGGAAGGGACTGGGTACAATGGACGTATTCATTTGTTTTACAATTGCAGCCATTTTACTGTAAATGTATCTTATAACATCATGTTGTGTAACTTAAATATACACAATATACACTTTAATTAAAAGCCTGTTGTCTGATTCCCCTCTCCCTTGAAAGTTTCCTTGTCTTCTCCCCTTCTGAAATCTTGAGGTTGGTAGGGTTGCCCCTGTCCAAGTCTTCTAGAAGTTACTTTCTTGCATGCAAACCCATAAAATCTCCCCTCAATAAATCTTAGGTGTACTCAACAATAAATTGTAATAACCCTAGTGCTGGTAAGGTGTGGGAAAACAGCAATCTTACACCTTGTAGATGTGTAATACAGCGGTGCACACTTCAGAGTCCTTCCACTTCTTGTTTGCTGCCTACCTGTATTTTCCAAACATTTTAGAGCAAGTACTATAATCAGAGAAAATAAAGTATTATTATCCCCAAATTCAAGGAACATTACCAATCCCTTCAGGTAAAACAAATCTCCTATCCTGCCTTTTCTTTTGGAGAAGACTACCAAATACTGTTTCTCTTCTTTTTTCCCCTGTATTTATGTATTCATTCCACTAGCACTGACGGAGCACCTACCTACATTGCACCAGCAGCCTGCATTTGTGAAGATATTTATACTCTTTTGTTAATACATGTTTTAATTAATGGAGAAACCAGGATGCAAAGTTGGCATCTTCCAGTTCTCAGGTTGTTCTTGAGCTGGCATGTCAAATCCTAAATGCTCTTAAATTCTCTCCAATTGCTCTGCTACAAATCAGAGTAACAAAAGAAAAGCACTGGACTTTTGTAGAGCATGGATTTCTCAAGTATTAGAAGAGGAAGCCCAAAAGACCTATGCATTTCTAAAGCACCAAATTCATTGTCAACAGCAGCAAATCCTACTCGAGGTATATCCAATAACAGATCTAGAGTTCCTAAGCTATTGTTCACAGACAGCACAAAAGGTCAGAGGCAACGTAAATACTGTATTTTAAAGGAGGCTCATTGCACCCCTAGCTGCAGCCCTCCAGGTATTTGGTTTACACTGGTGTCTGGCTGATGGAATAGCAAACCTCAAACAACTATGTAAGGAATGTCCACAGGGTGCCCGCCTCATTGAGGGCTTCAATATTTTCTGTGCTACTGTTGAAGGTTTGATATTGTTTTTGTTATGTGAAATTATTTTTTGGACAATCCAAAACATAGCAACAATTTGAAGGAAGCTTCCTGGCATGTGTTCTAGATTGTTCTGCCCATTAAACTGGTAAATTAAAGATTTATTTCCTCCATAGGTCAAAATCATCATTGCCTTCCTCTTGCCTTTTGGAGGAAAAGAACTTTATTCTTCTGTGTGGTTTATTCTTTTCATGGGCACCCATTCAGCACAGAGCTATTGTTTCAGAGCAGGAAAAATGTATTCCTTTTACAGGCTATTCCTTCAACTGGAATTTGTTTAAGTAGGTTCCACTGCACAAACACAAAAAGCCCTAATACATGCAGACTGGGTCGGCCTCATGCCATCAGATGTCACTGCTGACGAGTGATGGCACTTATATAGATTTACACAACAAAAACTACATTAAAAATGTTAAGGTGGTGAGACAAAGGCACAAAGGCCTAGAAATTCACAGCTCGGGATTTAAACATACTATATCTAAGAGGAACAGAGTGCATTAGGGTAATGGGAAGGTGGCAGCGTCCCTATTATACCTACCACACTAGACACTTAATCCCTAACTGAATTTCCTGGTGGTGCTTGCTTTGTCTCATTCTTGGGGGCTTATGTTTTTTAATGACATTATTGTTGTGTAAATGTTCTTGTTTTATAAAGCAATTTTGGGTTGATTATCATCTGTTTATGCAATTAGTGTAATTACACCTAATTACAGAGTAGAAACAACATATATAATTAGTTTATTAGAGGTATAACTGTGATATGCAATGATTTTAAAATCCTTAGGAAACTTTAACAAATATATATGAATGTGAAAGCAAAATATTTAGATGCCAGCTCTTACATATTTTTGTATGTGCAATAATAATTAGATTTATTGCCTGTCAAATTTAGTGCTAAAAATCATAGTGGCATATTAGAAGAAATACAAATATAAAAACTGTGCTTAGAAAAATTAGAAACACTCTGATGTTTTCTTTAAGGTTTGGTTTTGTAAATCTCTCTTCAATTAAGATTTCTTACCTACAGAGTGTCAACCTCAGGTGAATTTTGACAGTACAGTTATAAATCAGTAAAGAGATTTATACATAACACTATGACATATAACACCCACTTGTGTTACACGGCATTCTCACTTACAGTAGTGCCCCCTCCACCCTTGTGTTTGATTTTCCCACTTGATTCTGGACCAAAAAGAAAAGAAAAGATGAACTAAAAATTCTTTGTCTTTAAAAAAGGAAAGAAAAGAAATAGATCATGAAATAAAAAAGGTAATGCACACTTCCAAAAGTCTGTCAGGAGTGTTCTGAATGAGAATTGAATGGAGTTGCTGAAAGAAAACATTCACTCATTTTAAATGTAGGAATTGCATATTAATACAGGTTATCCCCATTGAGTTCCTCATGAAAGTTGTTTCTGTTATTGGTCACTTGAGAAAATATTATTTAAACATTCCTTTTCTCCCCAAAATATTGAAACTAAAAAATGCAATATAAATAAACTGAACGCAGAGATTTACTGCTCTTGAATTATGTGGTACATTCTCCCATGTGGATAAAAACCATCAAATATCCTCAATTATTGCTTACTGCTGAGGCGAGGATTAGAAGGTCTCATTTACACCATTGGAAATTTAAGCAATAACATCAGAAAAGCAATCCTTTAAACATTAGCAGCGCATTAGTGAAAAACATGGTACTCTTCTAGATACACTAAGTCTATGAACTGGGGATTCCATCTTTACCAGAAGGTGAAGTATTCTCAGCATTTGTCACTGCAAATAAACATGCAAATAGGCCCTTGGCTTCAACTATTATTGAAGGAAAGTATCAAGTCATGGTTTTCATCTTTTAGCTACAATAACTATCCTTTTAGAATCACCCTAAGCATATTCAACACATTTTTTATTTAATTATTAGGGGGGAAAAGCTGTCTTTAAGACTCAGGGTCAAATAGTTCTTTTAAACTTAAGATCTGCAGGAATGATCGTTACTCTGAATAGAAGAAAGGCAAATGTTTTCATTTGTTCCTTGGTCTCTCAGTCAAAAGCAAAAATCTTGGTCTAGAAAATTCAGTTGTTGACATATGAAGTTATAACATGGCCATGTAAATGTCGCATACCTGGGCTCACTTTCTGAGGACAAGCCTCATGCCTTGTGATTCTTTTATTTTCCCATAACACCATAAACACTCAGTAAGGAGTTATCAAATACATAGTTATTTGATAAAAATGTGAATGAAAGAGTAAATGGAAGATCAAAACATGAAAACTTGTTTATTCACAAAACAAACTAATTGACAATAAGCCTTCCTCCTCTTTCATTTCCTTCCTACTCCTCTTTTCAAAAGGACTTACTAATCGGTTGTTAATAAGTCAAACATTCAGACTTTCCTCCTCTCAAATGTGTAAAGTTGTCATAGAAGACAAAATTCTAACAATGTGTCTGGCACAAAACAATCCAGAAATGTTAGCCCTTGAAGATTCAGAAAGAGATACTGATTGTTTCAAAAAGGCTTAAAAGCAGTGGGGAAAAATATGTTTATATTAAAAGAAAAAAACTGAGCCAGAGAGAAAACTCACAGCAGCAGAGAGAGAGACAGAGACAGAGAACCATCTGATGGCTGCAATGCCTGAGAGATAATAAGTGTTTAAAACTTGTTTCCTCCCATCCCTTCTTCACAACTGGCTTCCCAACAGGAGGCAGAGGCTTGTCTTAGGAAGAGGCTACCTGGAGAAGACCCCTCTTTCTCTAAGGGTCCTTCCAGCACCCTGTCCTGGCTGCTGCCCTGGGCTCTGCAGGACTCTAGGTCTCTGGCTCTGTCCCTGGGTGTGGCAAGGAAGTGACCAGAGCAGGCAAACAGAGCAAAATCTATCTGCCATCACAAGGAGACAGATGTCAGAGATAAATTTGGCAAGGAGCGGAAAACGTGACTAAGGTCCAAATAAACCCAAACGTGCCTATTGCTACTTCCTTGCTATATCCATAAATGCTTAAAATGTGTTAACCAACCAATTTGCAGTTGGCATTAATCTGTAAAAGTTGGTAGAGATCAAATAAGAAAGATTTCTTCTCCATCTGGAATTTAGAATGGGAAGATAAAGTCAAGAGAACAAGAAATGAGCTGTACAAGGCCAGACGTGGTGATGCACGACTGTAATCCCAGCATTTGGGAGGCTGAGGCAGGAGGATCCTTGAGAGTTTGAGGACAGTCTAGGCTACAAAGTGAACTCAAGGCCATCCTGAACTGCATAGCGAGACCCTGTCTCAACAATAAATAAGTAAGTAAATAAATAAATAAATAAATAAAAGAAGAAGAAAGAAACAAGTTCCACACAACCAACTCACTCTTCATCACCTGGGAATCAGCTGGGGATATAGCTCAGTGGAATAAGCGCCTGCCTAGCAAGCGCAGGGTCCTGAGTTCGATCCCCAGTACCGCCAAAAATAAATAAATAAATAAGTTACCTGGGAATGGTACACTTCACAGTCGCACCAGGCATGGTCTATAATGTGCTTCCCTCTCATCCCATGGCTGGACATGAAACCTACCATGCAGATAGAGGCTGTGAATAAAGACTTTCTAGACAAAAAACAGTATAGCCCAAAGCTTGCCCTGCTTCTAGGGAGGTTGAGTTACTGCACCCTAAAATTTGCAAAAGGCTTAAGCCAGATGGAATGGAATTCACAGGTAACACTGACAAGTGACTCAACAGGAGCATCCATGATTTGCAACACAGGACCTTCTTTCTGGGTGTGCCTGACCAGAGCAGCGATAAAAAATCTCTCGTAATACCCTGAAAGGAGATGAGATAAAAAAAAAAAAAAAAAAACCAGCCAATAATCACTGGATCAGGCTGGAACTTTTTATCTCCATCAGATACACAATATATTGCTTATCTCTCTTCTTTAAAGAACATCCTTAAGTGTGAAAACGGTAACAACTCCTGGAAAATTTCTTAGTCTCTAGTTCTAAAAGTGCCATATCTTTGCCTTAATTCTGTCTCCACTTTTTAAAAGAAATCCATTGCCCCAAACATGATGGCAAGCTATAAAACTCTGAAAAACGCCTTTCCATATTTTCTCCTGTAAACTGTGAGTTTAAAATGTGGAGATTAAAACTGGAAACATTTTTCTGACTTTATCCTAATGTGGCATTTACACATTCTTCTGTGGCTTGTGAGTGCACTCAGCAGACTGGCATCCATTCGAAGCACAGTGTAAAGCCTGGAAAGGCATTTTATTCTTTCCAGGTGTGCTTGACTAAGTTATTTATGGTCTGACTTCCTTTCATAGTGTGAGAAACTTTAGCCTTCTGCCAGCTGCAAAGGATTGTTAAGAAGAAGCATTTTTAAGTTAAAAAATATAGAGCAACACTTCTTTTTCTCCCCCCATCCCACCCCCACCACACTTCACGCACCTCCTTGCACTGGTTAGCCCGTGACATGTCTAAATAGGCATTTAACTGTACTCACCATCAAAGAAGGTGCCCCATGCAGGCAACAGTATATTAACTTAATGAATTCCAGAAAGGATAAGAAAGAGGGCACCAAGCTGTTAACTCTGGCCCAAGTTATCCTTCCTGAGAGCACTCATCACATTCAGTACAAACACACAGACAGACACACACACACACACACTTCTCCCATTCTTTGTTTCTACAGAAGCTAGGGAAAGAGGGGATTCATCACAATGTATCTGGGTTGAAAGACCCACCTTGATTTGCAAAGAGGCCATGTGATATGCACTCAGGCACATAAACTAACTTGAAAAGTTTTCTCACTCATGACTAGTGTCAGAAAGTCCCAGGCAGTATTGCTTTCCCTGGCTACATAAGCAACTCCATTAAAAGCCACTCTTTGCCTCTTTGATGGCCACATTATACCCTAAGTAAGTTGATTTAAGATGATACAGTAATTTTGAAAGATAAAGTTCCAATGCTATAAGAGAAGATAGCCCTTCATGTATTTATTTATTTGGTTTTGTTTGTTTGTTTAGATGCTGGGGATCAAACCCAGGACCTTGTTCATGTTAAGCACATATGCTACCATTGAGTTACACCCCTAACCCCAACCTATACACTTTAAACCCTCTGTAGATTACTAATAACACCTAATATAATGTAAATACTATGTAAATAGCTGCTATACTGGACTATTCAGGGAATCGTGGCAGATAAAACTGGTGCACGTTCACTACAGATGCTGTTTTTCCCCCAATACTGAGGATCAAATCCAGGGTTGTTTTTCCCCTACTGTGCTACACCTTCAGCTCTTTTTCTTTTCCTTTTGGGACAGGGTCTCACTAAATTGCTCAGGCTGGGCTTGAACTTCTGATCCTCCTGCCTCGGGCTTCTTGCCTAGCTGGGATTACAGTTGTGCACAACCATGGTCAGCTCAGAATTTTTCTTCCTAATATTTTCAATTTGCAGTTGATTGGATTCACGGGTGCAGAATCCACCCAGATATGGAGGGCAAGTTACACACGCTAAACATTTTTCAACATGTGAGCAGAGCTATATAAATCATTTGGCCTTAAATAACTAGTTCTACCCCCAAAAATGCATTCAATGTGGACAACTTCCTACATGTTTCTGAAATGACTAGCATTTTAAAAACCATTATCTGAGAGCCTCCTTTACAACACTTATGACTTTAAAAACATAAAGCATATACATGACAGCAAAGATGAGTCAGAGTTGGCTATCGGTCATAGAAAGTTTGACAGAACAGATAAAAAAAAATGATTGAATCCAAACATGGATCCAGGAAAATTTGAATGCTAAACCAATAGGATCATAGGCTAGTTATGTTTCTTGGGAAAGAAGATAACATTTTTTTTATTGGGTAGGTGTGATTTTTCTTAAATGACCCCATAATTTAGAGATCCAGGGGAATCTCTGGCTTCTCAGAACTCGAGGGGAGGCATTGGCAAAGCTCATCACAGCTCCTTTCCATCCTGAGGAAGCTAGCGCTCTGCGATGGAGTTGTTAAACAGCCTGGCCGTGCCAAAACTCATCACAGCACTGCCCCAGGGACGCTGCGAGTGGCCTGAGCGAGCGGCTCCAGAGTGGACCGGAACAAAAGGCTAGCATCCATTTCAAAAGGAACCCCAGGAAGCGTCTGCGGGACGCTGAAGAGAGTTGAGGTAGAAGACAGAGGCCGGCGGGGGTGAGGAGCGCGCTGGCTCAGGACAGCGGCGGCAGCTGCCCAAAGAAGGAGGCCGAGCCGAGCAGGTCCTCTGGCAGGAGTCGCACGTGCAATTGCTAGGCAGTGGTCAGTTTCTAGCTAACAACTGCAGGACAACTGCAAAGCAGTGGAGATGAGAGATTGGGAAGAATGCATCTGCACACGGAGGAATGACGGGGAGAACAAGGGGATGGAGAAGGAGGGAGGGAGAGAGCGGCGTGCAGGAGGAATGGAAAAGGGGGGTGGGGAAAAGGTGAGAAAGGAGAGAGGAGGGGGAGAGGCGAGGAGGGAAGAGGAAAAACCAAAGGAAGCAGAGGTGAGAGGGAAGGAGGGAAAGGAAAGAGGAAGAGGAAGAAAGAAGGAAAGGAAAGAAAAGAGCAAGAAAGTGGGAAAGAGACATTTGAAAGTAACATTTATCGAAATGAATTACCAGGATTCTTTGTGTTTATAAAGTGCCATCTATCTGGGCTGGCTAATGGCCTGCTATTTCTTTTTGTGTGTGCTGTCAAGAAGGGTTACCAATTGTTAATAGCATTCAAATCTTTATCACTGACTTTATTAATCCCACTCGGCTTAACGTTACTAACACAGGACCGTAAACAGCAGTAATAACGCCATCGAGGTTGATATCACTGGTGCTGAAGGATATTGTGTGAAAGGCAGCTTAAGAATAGTGAGATGACAGGTTCTTACAAACCTTTACATTAAGGAAAAGCCTTGCGCAGAGTCACAAAATTGTGATCTTAATATGCTATAGCATCCTCTGTCCCTGAGGTCCCTCTAGAAGGACTTGTCATCTTCCACCTTTGCAAAACAAATCCCAATACCAAAAAGCACGGTAAGAAAGAGTTAACTGTTAAATAACAAATGGTCTCTAACCCTTTCCTTCTGATGCTGCCCTTCTTCTAAAGGTGAAGTGGTTGTGGCACAAGCTTTTGTTTGTCAAATGCATTTTAAAAGATAACAATGCTAGTGTAAAAGGGGGGTGATTGCTTCAGATCATTTGTAAAATCATTTATTCTAATAAATGCACAGGCCTTTAAGTTCACCTCATTAGGGGCTTGAACTGTCTTGGACAGGCTTGAATCCTTCCAGGGTGTCTGCATTTCCTAGCAGGACAAACTAGGGAAAGGCTTTTCTATGCAGCCATGACACAGAAAGGTCATTCTGCTTCTGTCAGAATTATGGAGTTTCTACAGAATTTATACATTTTTATTTATACACATGATTTGTATGTAAAAGGCCCCCATGACCAGTGCTACGGACTCTAGGAGATTACATCACACAGTGGACACACCTTCCCTCACTGTCCTGGTAGGGGCTGAGGGCAGTAATAAGATGAGGAGGTTGGGTTGGAGGAATTCACACATCAGTGAGGTTGAAAATAATGACCTGACAATGAAAACCCTTAAAATAAAAGTTTATAGAAATTAAACTTGGAATAATCTAAGAATTGTACCTAGTGAAGGATTATCTATATTAGACAGAAGTTCACATATACAACTTGGGAAGAAGTCATTCAAGAGGCGCTCAAGGAGCTCAAATTAAGTTGGTCTAAATATCTAAAGAAGAAAAAACACTAGGAAAGAATGTTAGGATGTTTCTTTTGGGCAGTGATCGAACTCAGGGCCTGGCACAGGGTAAGCAAGGGCTCCACAGCTGAGCTAAACCCCCAGCCCAATCATGTATTTTCAATACTATATGAAAAGCACTGGGGATTCATTAACTTCAATATTTTAAGGCTTATCTCAGCAGTGACTTTTAGAACTTATGTTAAACTTGGATATGACTTCTACGGAGAAAGAGAGAAAGCTCTAGCTGGCAATTTGAAGCTCTTCTGGAGTCCTTTTTTTTTTAAAGTGAACACTTCCATCTTCCAACATACTCCCTAGTATTCATCCAGCAATGCCTCTATTATTAGGTTTGTTGGGCCCGGGGATATAGCTCAGCGGCACAGCACCTGCCTGGCAAGCACAACGTCCTGAGCTTGATTCCCAGTACCAAACAAAAAGTTTACCCCAAACAATGTAACTCCCTTGAGATAGTTGCTTACCTTAGTCTAGAGTTTTTGTTCCTTAACTATGCCCTCATTCAACAGATGTTCATGAGTATAGTTAGCCCTCTGTACCTGAATGGAGCCCCCATTGAGGGTAGCAAAATTTAAAAACCATCAAGTTCTTTATATACAATTTATTTGTCTATAACTGATGTACACCCTTCTATATACTTTAAATCATGTCTAGATTACTTATTATAATGCCTAATATAATAATGTCAGTGCTGTGTAAGGAGTTGTTATACTGTACTGTTTATTTCTTTTTTGTATTGTTTAAAGAACGTTGATGAGAAAAAAATCTGTATCTGTTGAATGCAAACCTTTTGTTGAGTCCACAGAAGTGGAACTCATACAGAACCAACTCTATGTCCTAGAATAATTATAATAGGCATGGCTAAATGTCTTATGCTTTACCTAGTGATATGTAGGACATATCTGTGTTTTCTTAAAATTTCATCAGATTCTTGATGAATTTTTGTTCCAAAATTATAGATAAGAAAGTTAAACCGGGCATGGTGGCACACACCTGTAATCCCAAGTTCTTGGGAGGCTGAGGCAGGTGGTTCGCCATAAGTCCGAGGCCAACCTGGGATGCATAAGTGAATTCAAGGCCAGCCTGAACTACAAAGTAAGACCCTGTCTCAAAAAAAAAAAAGTTTAGCATCAGTTTAAGAGCGGTCCACTTCCCTGACATCACACGAGGCAAAAGACAAAATTGGCATTTGAACCAGACTTCCAACTCTAAACATCTAGATCATACGGTTTGGGGCAGAAAAGTCAAACCAGGGTCCCAGTCCTTCATCACTAACTACTAAGTTGTGAAAATAAATACAGTGAAAACTACATACTATGAGATGTAAATCACACTTTAAGGCACAATAGATGTCAAAGCACTTTGCATTCACTTTGAAACCAAACACCAGCACTCCACTGGAAACAATGATCTTTCCAGTAAGTCTGTTTCACTTAAAGGAAAAGGTTAAATAAGCCTGTGAATGCCAACAAGTGTTCTTTGGCTAATGCAGGGAGGTGGTCTTGGCAATCTCCTAGCCTGGGAGATTTTGCTAATTGTTTTCCCAAGAAGAAACTTAAGTCTCTTTCAAGTACTATCATGAGTAAGCGTTGCCATGGGAAGGCCTGAGTATGCCACTTCTTCTAGTGGTTGCACAGCTACTGTAAAGAGTGCAGAGAGGAATTCTTGTAAGCAGCTGCCAGCCACACCCTGGCCCCAGGCAGCTGTCTCACTGTGCAAGCTACTGGTCCTGACAGGAAGTGTGGATGGTACATTACAAACCATCCCCATTGGAGACAATGCAAAATAGTTCCTGCCAATAAGTCGTGGGTAGACATGGGTGTAGGGCACAGCAAGTCATAGGAAGCTCCACTCTAGCCATCCGGCAATATAAATGACAGGGCTTCGAGCATATACTCTCACTTGAATATCATTCTTCTGTAGACTGCTTCATCAAATGTTGCTGTGCAAAGTACAACAGGATGCAACACACCCCGACTGCAAAGTCCCAGCGGGGGGATTATTGTCTTCCTGGCCTTCTGTCCTTGTCCTGAGTGCTGTGGCAGCAAGCACAGGAATGAAGTCAGTGCAGACTCCCCAGTGACCGGCAGGACCCCACAAACCACCAGTGCACCTAACCTCTTCATTCCGGGTGCCTCCTCAGGTGACCCCCAGCAGGGCTGCAGTGATTTCCCTGGGAATTGAAGCAGAAATCCTCCAGGGACTTTAGTAAGACTCCTGGGGAAGCCATTTCAGAGCCCAGAATTCCTAGTCCCACCTCAAGGAGGAGTTTCCAGGGCCTGACAGGATTTGTCCGGCTGGATGCATTTGGATCAGGTGATTTAGGGCCCTTGCCACCTGATTTTCAGGGAATCGGGGCAAAAGTCTGGGCTATAAAAGACCTTTGTGCTCATTTTTCACTGCCACAGCTTCTGAGATTACCAAAGTCTGTAAGGGCATAGGATATTTTTTTTTAAAACATGGCTCCTGCTGCAGATGTGGAAGGCTGGGCCCGCAAGTCCTGCCTGAGAGGCCCATCCTCAGAAACCGCCTTTTGTTACATCTGCTGGGCCTCCCTGGGAAGAACTGAATTAGACAGACGCTGTGGAAGGAGAGGAGGCGTGTAGGCTGGGGGAGGGAAGCCAGGCTGGTGCAAGAATATATTTCGTATGTCTGGATAAGGGAACGGGATTCTAGGTAATTGCCTGCTTTTCTCATTGTTCTCAGCTGCCATGCCGAGATTCATAGAGGAGCTGAAAGGAGCTCCCCCTCTCCCTTCCCTTCTAATTCTGTGCTCCCCACACACACCTTCCAAATCACCCCTCCCCCCAGTCCGTGTCCCTCCTCTGTGTCTGGCGCTTATCGCATCCTGGGGCGGGCGGGGGGGGGGGAGGAGAAAAGTAATTTGTCTGTTTTATTTATGATGCAATGAAGGTATGCTGCTCTCGTCAGGATAGCCTGACACTGATCAGGCCATCTGACAGGAGAGAAGAACTGCCTTCATACTCCAATGAGTGTATATTTTAACCATTTGTCTGCTGCTGGATGCTTGGAGGTTTCATCAGGATTCACAACACCTTGTCTTTAAAAATCTGTTACACCCCAATTAAAATTGCAACATGAAGTGTTTTCATGGGACCTGGTCATATACAGGTACCTTGAAATACACAAAACTGCTATAGGTCACCTAGTAAAATTCTGAATATTCCCGTGGCAGGCAAACCTCTGAAGATGGTCTTAGACCATCGCTAATTCAGGATTCTAGAATGGTCATGTCGAAGATCAAAAGACTCCATGCAGTTATCAGGGCCATCAAGTGGGGTGAGCATAAATGAAACAGAAATTTCTAGCTGTTCCTCCTAAGAATTAAAAAAGAGAATGAGCTCAAAGAGTGAAAAGGAGTCATTGTCTGAATGAGGTTGAAAAAGGCAGGTGTTTCAGTAAAAAACACTTAACATCTAAAGGTTTTTAACCCTGGAAGGACCCAAAGTGCTCGGTAGTTGGTAGTCCATCTTCTTCTAAATTTTAATTAGTGTCTTCTCCACCATGTGCAGACTGAAGAAGGAATTTGAAAACAGCACACTGAGTGGCCAACGTGAGCACTTTATTCCTCCTAACTGCCCTTGTACTGCGCTCGCTGCGTCCCATGATCCACCTGCAAAATGCACACGCACCTGGGTACAAGCTGAAGAGTATCCTCCCGCTACGTTCCACAGCAGCCCCCAATTCCAGAGGGCCTGCCTCGCATCCGCATCCATGCTCTCTCTCTCTGTCCCCTGTTGCTTTGCCACCAGCAATTTAATTCTCCTTTTCGGACATAAAAGGACACACTGGGTTTTAACAATTATACTTTTGATTTCCTCATAAAAAACAATGCTCAGAATTAGGCCCCAGACAATCTGTTCTTGTCCTGCAAAGGCCTGTGGGGCAAGATTTCCAGAAGAACCAATGGGATTTCTGCTGACTGAAAATATTTTTATTTTAATAAACTACACAAGAAAAATGCTTAAAAAAAAAAGACACACTCACAACAGGTTCAGAAATGTAATGAAATGCACCCAGCATGAGGCAGAAACAGACTCAGCAGATGGGGAGTAATGATGACTGTCCTAACCACATCGTATTTATTTATATTTTAAAAACCTGCATTTGCCTTTCATCTGCAAATGAAAGGAACGGGCAGAGTGTGAGTAGGCATTCCGAGGAATTTCCTTGGTGTAATAAGAGCAAACACAAATATTATAAACTCAAGCAGAATTAATAATCCAGCAGCAGCAAAGCTACAGAATGGCTGGAAAAATCAGAGTTCCCACTGTGTCTTTGCGCTTGGCTGTGGGAGGTGGCAAGACAACTCAGCACAATGCTGACTGGAGACACAGAGGTGACCACAGTGCTGACGGCTTCTCTTTTTCCAATCAAACACGGAAGTTCGTTAAATTGAATTTTCATGAGATGAGGGGAGAAAAAGAATACCTAGTGTTTTTTGTCCCCTAATCAAAACTCTTAAAATTCTAAGACAACTCTTTTTAAAAATTCAAGGTGCTGGAATCACTTCATAGCACATACATGTACAAGTTGCCACATTGTTTAAAATTTTCAAGCTATATAAATACCACCTGTCTCTTTTTCTTCATGTTCTGTTCCCAGCCTCAGGAAAAAACAAGGTATATCCTATATGGATTTTGCAGTGTGCGTGATGTGTCTGATAAATCATAAAATCTAGCCTGTTTTAGCAAGGGTACTAATTTATAAGTAGTTGACTGAATTGACCTCATTAGCCATGGAAGAAAATGGGCATTCTTTGTTTTAGAAAAAGATGTTATATATTTTATATATACATAATAGATATGTGTATATATGTATATGCACAAACACATACCCACCCATTTATCTAGAGAAAGCACTCACACCATGTTCAGCAGATTTATCAAGACTAATACAAAATGCCCACAAATTTACAGGTTAAAAATCTTCAACTTTTAGTAAAAATTAATTCGTCTGATTTCATATCTCTTTAAATATCTACAAGACTTAGGAAGACTTTGCACATTTGTTTTTGCATTTAATTTTTAATATCCAAGCAGTTTTACAGTGTTCATTTAAAATGAAAAGGACAGGATATAAATAACTTTTTAAGATTAGAGGGAAAAAGCAATGCCCAACCGTTAATGACAGCCCAGAGAAAACTATCCCACAGAGATAAGCTGGTTTGATATTGGCAAATGTTTTATATTTGTTCTCCAGCCCTAGGTAAGAGGAATTATATTTTGGCCATGGCAAGTAGGATAGAACAATGTCAAAATAATAAAGAATAAGCTATTTGATCCTAATAAACTTACTAAAATAAAATTATTTGCTCTTTTCATATATACAAACATTTTATACTTGTCCTATAGTTCTGGAAAAGAATTATATTTTGGCCTTGGTGACTAGTAAGATAGGGTACTGTTAATATAATATAGGAAAGTCTTGATTGTAATAAACTTGCTAAAATAAAATCCTTTCTAAATAGTTGACCCTACTAGGGTCATGTGCTATCAACTAGGTACATGCACTATCAACATATACACAACGGGTCATTTAATCAAAATAAACTTGCTAATAGGAAAATGCATAGTAGCAAAATAAACATCTGGACCATAATGTATGCAGTTCTGAACCTCTCTATTTTTTATATTTTGAAAGGCTTATCATTTATATCTTCAAAAGAGTTTCAGAGCAGGCTAACAAGATAGATCACGTCACTCTAAGCAACCTGATTAAATTCCACGTGGGGAGCAGACGAGAGCGTCCACGATCCCCCTACAGTAATCGTTCTGCCATTTTGCAGTTCTTTCTCCACCTGGTTCCCCCGCAGCCATCATAAATCGTGAACTACAAAGCTGCATGGGTAAAGAGCCGACTCCAAAAACGTAAGTCTCAGGAAAAAAATAAAAATAAAAAACAAAACACTTCCAGTTCCTCTTCATTGAGAGACAATACATTTTGTGCTCCCCTTATCTTGCAATACAATAATTGACATTAATAGAAATACGTAGTGAGAAGCAAATAAGTGAATTGCACTTTGCGAAATCATCTCCACACACTCCCGCCCCCCCAAAAAATCACATTTCCAAGCTGCTTTTAAAAAGGAACTGAGAAAATGCTTGCAAGTAAATAGGCAGGCAGGCAGCAGAAGAGAAATTCTCAAAGGTATTTCTAAACTTGCATTCACGATGTGAAAATCAGTGTGAACTGCAGATTCCTGTAATATTCCCCAGACATAAGTTTCTGAGCCTTTCCTCCTTCTTCAGTGATTGTGTATTTAAGGGGTGTTTTACACATTTCTTTTTTATGCTTTTCAATAGACAAAAATCACTGGGTTCTTCTTTGGGGGGCTTATGAATTGCTACATCAGAAAGGTGGTTGATGACGCCCACGGAAACTGATTTATTGAAATGCTCATTTAGAACTCAATCTTTTTTTTCCCACACACACACTCTTAACGTCAGCCTTAACAGTATCTCTGAGCCCTTTCCCCATGGTCAGAGGAGAGTGGAAAGTGTCCTTTAAAGTCCAGGAAAGCCAGACTGAACTGTTGGGGAGTTCTCTTGTCGCCTATTTATCCGTGCATCAGTGAACCGCAGTTCTGCATCCCTCCTTGGATGGTCCTGGTTCCGCCTGGGACTGCGTGCTTCTGTTTAATCCATCCCTCTCCCAGGCAGAGACATACATCAAAAGGAAGAGAAATATGACTGAAAGAAATACCTCTTTTCTCACACTTTGCAGATTAAATATCTCCAGCTGCTGATAGAAAACCTTCAAACTGAAATTAATTTCTATATTTAAAAAAATAGAGAAGTGGTATGTTTTGCATTTGCTGCATGGGTGATACAATTTGTAGATCCTCAAAAATCTTAATACAAATACATTGTTAATCTATACCCCAGCCTGATATTTCTCTTATTCTCCTGCTTCCCATTTCCCCCTCCATTTGGGACCTTATTTGCTATCTCTCTTGCTCAATGCTTATTCAAAAACGCCTTCAATCTTAAAAAAAAACTGGTCAGCAAGACAATACATAAAAAGAAGACAGGGTAACACACTCCAGAGCTATACACAATTTATAATTTTCTAATGTAGAAGAGCTTTTTTTCCAACGGCCTCATCTACAAGGAAAAGAATTATTTACATTCACAGCTTTAAAAATAATTATATATACTTGTCTATGCTTAAATGCTGCCAGGAACAGAGATTGTTTTGTGGAGGGAGACTGCCCTCTACAGGGGAAAACGGCATTTTTAACAGCGCACTCAAAAAAAAAAAAAAAAAGAAACGTAGCTGTGGTGTTAAAAATATAAACAGTTTCTTAACCGTGTTTGCTTATAACAATTAAATTGTATTTATTCACCCTAACATGTACTTGTTCACATTCTTTTTGTTTTTTAATGTTGGCTTATCTCGTACTATTTATACTAACACAGAAACAAGGCAAAGCCAACATTTTGTCACAAGCTACGCTGTAAACTGAACACTACGATTGTGCCCATCTCCCTTCTTCCCCAAATCAAAGCAATCTCCAAAAACATTAGACTAGTAATCTAATCCCCGGTGAACAACATACAGCAAGGTTGTGAGTTCTTCACAAAATCTCTAGGTTTCTCTTCTAGACTTGGGCTGGGGACACTGGAATGAAAGCACCCCCGAAATGTCTAGAAAATGACATTGTAGTTCCTTTTTCACCTTCATCTTTTGTAAACTGAGATGAGCTGCTATAGGTTTCATTTCATTGTGTAAAACAAAACTACTAATCGAGAGAAAGTTGATGAATGAGTCGTAACAAGAACTTAAACGCTGTGGTGGAAATTAGGAACAGCGAAGAGCTAGCGAGTTAATTTCATAGGCGCTTTCATCCTATCATGGATCTGCCTGTCATGAGCCAAATGACCTAAGCCCTCTCCCCGCAATTGAAGGAGAAGGGTCATCTGGGGTGTGTTTTTTAAGGATTTTTTTTTTTTTGAGATCGTCATAGAGTGAATTCTATAAATAGAAAGTGTTTGAAAAGGTGTCACAATTTTGTGGCGTTTTCCAGTTCCTAATAAAGTCTTCAGGGGTAATTCCTTACACTTAAAAAGACACTTCTGACTTCTGCTTTCATTGTTTTGCCTGCTTTACAACAGGGTTTCTGCCAACCCCACAAGAGCCGACTTCCTTCTTCCAGTCTCTAAATGCGACCAGCAGGGGGGCTGATGAAGTGCTCATTTTTTACGTCAGTCTTATAAATTGCTTTCCCCATTAATTGTATCCATGGAAACAATACATTTGGCTGGTAAGGGACTCCTGAAGAAAATTTAATGGGACTCTCAAAAAATTTGCAGGCTGAGGGGCTCTGCCATGGCCGGCGATGCTAGCAGTCTTAAGTTTTAACCCAGCGCAAGATTAATTTCTTGTCTTCAAAAACTATGCTGAACTGAATCCAAGTTAATCGGAACCCTAAAAATGTTCTTTCACCCTCTGAAGATGAATTTTAAGGGGAAGGGCAACTAGAAATTACACAGCAGTTCTGGGGGAAAAAAATTCCTAACAGATCTCTGGGAAGAATCAACACCAAGAGGCTGGCATTCGGGCAGCCCCTCGCACCCGGACCTTGATAACGTAAGCACGGTTTGCTCGGGATAACTGATCAGATCTCCCAAGCAGTGCTCAGGCACTTGCACTCTCCTGTAAGCAGACCCACTCGCTCCTCCCTCCCGCTCTCCCCGAGGTGGACATCGTTCTCAGCCACATCCACCCTCTCTCCCTCTGGCTTGTTTTCTTCTCACCTCTCCTCAGTACTTGCAAACCTTGGGGCGACTTGGGTTTGATTTTTTTTTTCCTTAGCAGGAAAAGTGTCTGTATTATAAGATCTTAATCCAGACCTGCATATACCCATATTTAATTTGGAAAATGTGTGGGTAAATACCGCTCGTTATGGGATTAGTTAACAGCTGCAAGGCTCTCACTGTGAAAAGCCGATTTGTTGTTTTCTTTTTTAAAGCCATTTCTTTACATTAAAAAAAATTTCATTCAAAAACCTTGGATGTTTCTCTTAGAATTAGACTGATATGATCTAGATGAAGAAAGATATGATTTTAAATCAAACAATAAGAGTGAATTTCAAATTATCTGTGATTTTGTTTCCTAAGCTCCAAATCATTTCCACTTCTGGGTAAATAGTGGTTTAAATTCTCTAAATATATATAAAAAAATTGTTTAGTTAGTTTTCTTTTATACAAATTATCCTTTCTGTGAAACGAAGTGATGTTTCTTCTATATCATGTGAGATCTTACAGTAACTATGTCAATGCGAAATCGAGAGGAGAAAGCAAGGGTGCGCCCCCCTTAGCATCCAGAAGCCAAGTCAGTGAAAAAGGAGGTGCATGATGGTTATTTTGTTTCATAGCGCTGGGAAGCAAACCCAGACTTCTGTGCACACAAAGCACATTCTTTACCACTGAGAGTCAGTCCCAGTTCTAGTCATTGGCTCTGGGGTGCATCCCTGGCCAAATCCTCTCTCTCATTCTCTATAAAGAAAGTCAGAAGCAAATAACTCAGGACATATATACATCTAGCAAGACCCAGGGATACATCAGGCTCTGGCTGATAGAATCCTCAAGGAGTTTAGAGTCAAGATTCTGAGTCAAAAGTCTTCTGTTTCAAACAGCATGGTGGCCTGTTTTGTTCTCCAAGCCATTAGATAAATCTCACTTAGCCATGGCTTTGCTGTCATTCAAACCCTAAAACCTTAGCAGAAAGGTTCATTTGCTTAAGGCATTTATTCAGCTGCAGCCAAATAGACACTGCTTCCCTTTCAACATCATGTGTACATGTATAAAATTTATCTAAAGCAAGAATATATGCAGAGCCTTGACAATGATTATACCTTTGATCGAGTACTCTTTGCTAAGGAATTTATCCTAAACAAATAAATCTCTGCACAGCTGATATATGTAAAAATATCTTAACAGTATGTAATGCATAATTTATAAAAGGTTAGAAACTATATGCCAAATAATACACAGAAAATTTGTAAAAATACTTTCATAAAATAAAATAGTTGATAAAGCAATTACAGTTGTTTATTAAAACATTGTAATGGCCTGGAGAAATGCTCACAATGTGCTCATGAGAAAAGTAGGATTTGGATGCCACCTGTTTAATATAGCTGGCCCTTTCCACCCGTGGACTGCACATCTGCAGGTTCAACCAGCTACAGAATGAAAATATTTGAAGGGAAAAACTGTGTGTCTTGAATGTCTATGAATCTTTCTCCTTGGCAATAGAGTATTACAGCTACTTATATAGCATTTACATTGTAGCAGGCATTGTAAGTAATCCAAAGATGATCTGAAGTATGCAGGAGGATGAGCACAAGTTATATGCCAGCGCTACACCAATTTACATAATACATGTGAGTATCTTCCCGTTTGGGCATCTAAAGGAGGAAGGTCCTAGAACCCACAAGATTGCCTTAGAAAGATCTCAGCTGATGTAAGGGTAGAGCAACCAAGTAAAAATACAACTGAGCTTCTAAATCTGGCAGCATCAGTGCCACAGGCATAAGGCAATACAATCTCTAGCTCAGGAGAGACTCAAAGGTCATCAAATAATCGCCATGTTGTATAGAAGTATTATGAAAATTATTTCTTAAAGCAAGAGTCTTTACATTCAAGCTGTACTGGAGTTATCTCAGGAGTTAAACCATGTTCTTTTAATTTATTTATTTACATAGTGCTTGATTCTAAGATGGATATTTTAAATCTGGCACACTCAAAAATAGCACATGTCAATCAACATATTTGAAACTTTCAATACACTAATGCGGGCAGCCAGGTTGACTTTCTGCCGTCTTTCCACGCCCATTCAAGATTAAGAATATATTTTAAAGCTCCTACATGCAAAGCAAGCTTAACTTTGCAAGTAGGCATGATGAAGTAGAATTCTTTCAACAGGAGAACCTAAAACAAACTAGAAGAATGAGTCACTTGCTGCAGCTTATCTCAATTGCCACCACCACTTATAATTTCCAATTATAAATCTGAATTTACAGAATTGGCTTAATTTGATTTTTCTTGGCAGGAGAGATGGGTGCTGATCATTTGGAAACCACAACAGGAATTTCAGTGCTTGACAAAAAAGTTTGAAAGTGAGTGACAAGGTCTGACCAGACACCCCAAAGGCACAGAGGGATGCATGAGCAAAAGCAACCACATCGCTCCTGAAATTTTTGCTGGCAAAGAAACCAAGCAGGACACACATGGGTCAGGATCGTGCGGCATCAATGCTTCTCTTGGTTTCAGTCATTGAATAGGCAGCTAGAAACTCATACATGTAGGTTGGGAGAAAAGGGTTAGAAAGAGATATTGTGATTTGAGAATGCAAATATCCAGGTACTCCAGGAACTACCCAAGGGCAACAGACAGGAAAACATTCTAGTGACCCAGACTCCTGTCTGCACCCTTACACAAGACACTGTGGTAAACTTCAGGGACAGCCCCAAGGTGACAATAGAATACCCACACGATTAGAAGATCAACCCCTCTGTCCAACAGCTATGAACATTTTGGCTTCAGGAAATAGAAAGCACAGTTCGAATTATGTGGGCATTTGTTATCACCACATTGGGTAGGGCAGTCTCCAGGTTCCCTTTTTTTCTTCCTGTTGTCTTCTCCTACATGTTGACATCATCCAAAGGCTGGGGTGAAGGGAACAAGTGTAGCAGCAATTGCAAATACGGCATCCAGACCCAATAGTGACCAGTAAGGGAAAGAACTCTGACCATCACCACCACCACTATCCACACACACAACATCAAGAAAACTTTTCAGCAAAGCTTTCCTCCTACTGGAATCATATCGATGTCTAAATTAGTCATTAGTGAGGGGAATGATCTGTATTGACTTGGATTAAGTGGAACCCTATAGCCAGGCCTTCTCTGAAGCACGTGGCCATGCATGAGAATATTGGATAGTAGGACCTATTGAGTTTTCTATTGAGAAAAAGGAAGTTGTGGATCACTGTGGGGCTGTGGCTCTGGTAATGAAGCTGGAGAACAGGGCTGGCAGTGTTCTGGCTATGGATTTGGTGAAAAACTCTTTAAAGTGGGGGTGAACCCTATATAGAAGCTATTCAGTCATACAAACAAATCTTACTGAGATACTCATACAAAATTATCAACTGAGGCAACTATTCTCCTGTCACCATGTGTTCCATTTGTTGCTTAAGCCTTTTCTTGTCATTTTAAAGCTCATACATTAAGTAGAAATGGCCACTTTGCCAAATAGATTAAATTCCTTGAAATCTCACAGCCTGTTCTTGTCAACCTTTGTTATGTACCTACTTACGTCTGCCTGCTTAACAGAGTACCTTGCAGGTGTAGTCATCTTCATGGAAAGTCCACCTATAGTTTTCTGTAAAACAGGATCGTATCTTATTTTATCTCTTATCCCACCCATGAATTATAATATTCAACATGATGACCCAATTAGTATGGATGGAATAAATGAATGGAAACTTGACGTTTATAACAGTATAGGGTCTTGGTTTTCTCCCACAGAGATGGTGGAGTGGTAAGTAGCAGAGAAAGAGCCTCTCCAAGATCTGGTGTCCATGCACTGGAATATAGCAACACAAGGAAGAGAAGGAGGAAAGGGGGTCCTCTGAAGCTAAGAAGGATCTGAAGTGAGAACTGAAGCCCACAGGGAGAGCAAAGAGAGAAATTTCCGTGAAGAAGCAGGAGATGGCGGTGGCACCTTCTTCTTGAGTTGGGACTTACTACATGGGAGGAGCGGTTCAATTCTGCAGACACACAGTGACTGCTGGCAAACCCAGAGGCCTACACGGAGAGACACAGCAGTTCAATGGAGCAGTGGATGCCATGGACTTCACTGGCAAGTGAGTGGTGTGCACTCAGCTGTCCTGTAGGAGAGGGCAGTTGGCCAGGAGCCATCTTGAAGAAGGGCCAGCTGAGCTCAGAACTCAGAACCGCTGGCTCCATGTAGCAGTACCCAGCTGAGTTGAAGCCCCTAGAAGGTGCACTGATAGCTGCAGGCTGAACAGGTCTGGTGCCAGCCTCACAGCCACAAGCCAGCCTGAACTTCTAGGAAAATAAAGGTGCACGCTCCCTGAGGTTGTCCATTACCCTGCCATAAAGCTACTGCTGGCTTGCTGGGATAAATCAACACAAATCTGGACTCTGTCTCCATACATTGTCTACCAGTGACACAGAAACACACCTTGAAGTACACTTTTCTGTCTTTTTCTCTCTCTTTTCTTGTTTATTTCTTCATTGTTTGATATAGTTTCTATATGAGTGTGAATGTGGTTTCTCATTTTTTGTGATTGCTCTATTCCATTCTTCCTTTTATTTCTTCTTTTTTCTTTCCTTCCTGTCCTCTGTACCAGTTCCCCAAGGTGTGTAGGGTCCTCCTTCATCCTCCAGCCTTGCTTCTAATCTTTTTCTCTTCTTCTATTTCTCTATATTTTTTCACTAACACATTTAAGTTTTCTCCCAAGGGTAAAACTGGTATATTGAGGGCTTATTTACTCCATACAATTTTCTGATTTGTTTTAGATTTTGTTATGTAACCACAAATCTAGTTCATATGCTTAAAGGTGACAAATTAATGGTTACCTCAGTTTGTCATTTTCTAGGCTGTGTTTGATGCTATTGTTATTGCTGACTGTAACACTTTAGCCAAAATGGCAAAATTGTTCTAACCAGCTCTTCTTCCTGGTATACTAAGGCTGAGATTGTCTAAGGGTCATAGAAAATACTGTGGACCAGTGGCAAAGAACCAGAGCTTGGGTCAAATAGGCAGATACTTCTCATCCGCAATAAATTGAAGAGGCAGGATCTTGCAACAGACTCAAAAGCTAGTTACACCTAGGAGACACCTCCGAGAAGTAGTAATTTCCTAAGTGTTCTAAATAACAGCAATAAAGCTACTGACCATAGGCAAGTTACAAACGTCAACCCCAGAATTAAACTAAAAGAATAGAGAATGAGAAGACACTTAAACAATACACAAGTCCAGACATTCAGCTCACCAAAGGCAAACCCAGGGGTCAGTGAGGTGATGCGATCTGAAAGCCGCCCACCTGGCTTCCATGAAGTGGTAACAACAAAGCAAATGAATGAGGGTCCAGAAAAAAATCAATCAGAAATAATTTCTGGGATAACCACAGAGATGGTGAACACAATGAAGAACATGCTCCATGACTCTAGAGCAGATGTAGATTTTTTTTAAAGGATAGAGAAGCTTAGGAAAATGATGGAAACCATGAATGCCCAAAATAGAAAAGAAATGGAAACCATAAAAGAGATTCAAACCATAAAAGAGATATCCAGGAGGTTCAAACTTCCATTGAAAGTATCATCAACATAAAAAACCAATGTGAGGATCAATGTGAGAATCAACCAATGTGAGCAGAGTCTCAGCTATAGAAGACAGGCTGTGGTTAGCAATCATGAAAGAGATTTCTTAAAAGTAACAAGGAACCATGGGAAGTCAATCCAGCAGCTACTAGATGATGTGAAGAATAACACAAGGTTAATCAGAGTCAATGAAAAGACAGGAGATAGCACAAATGACATAAAAAATCTGTTCACAGATGTCCTGGCAGAAAATTTCCATGGCAGGGAAAAAAATTGACATACAGGTAATTGAGGTATATAAAATTCCAATTAACCATGATAAGCAAAATCTACAACAAGGTATATAGTAGTCAAGATTCCAGAAATTCAGCAAAGGAATAGAATATTAAATGCTGTTAGAGAAAAGAAACAAAGCACCTATAGAGGAAAGCCAATTAGAATCACAGCTGATTTCTCAGTACAAACCCTCAAATCAAGGAGAGCTTGGAGTGAAGTATTTCAAGTCCTAAAAAAAAACAACCTCCAACCAAAATGGATATACTCTGCAAAACTATCTTTCAAAATTGATGGACAAATAAGATACTTCCATGACAAAGAACATCTGGGAAAACTCATGAAACCAAACCAGCACTTCAAAATGTTCTGAAGGACATTCTAGAAAGAGATAACAAGGACTACAACTCCATGAACAGAATGAATCTACTAGGCAAGGGAAACAATTAACCAGGTCGGGGAGAGCCAACAACAGGAAAATAACATGACAAAAAAAAAACTCAATACATATTACTTATAACCATCAATATTAATGATTTCATAAATCAGCGATACATGTGCAGGCAACGTATTATATCACTGGTGTAAGAACCCGAGGGTGGGAATATAAACTAAAAGTCATGAAGGAAATCTGTTCAAAAACAGAGAACGGATGGGATGAAGGAAAGGAGAAAAGAAAAAGACAAAAATGTATGTATGTATGTATATAGGAATATATATGAATATACATATGTGCAGG